>OW026521.1:60909908-61089908 GCA_932274085.1 Protocalliphora azurea | reverse complement strand
GAGTTCTATCTCCACTTCTTTGGAATATTGCCGTCAACACAATGCTCAGAGAACTTGATTCCCTGAGGCCGTATATGGAAAATATTTGGATACCATATCTCACCGTCTTCAAAATGCGCTAGGCCTACTACGTAAAGTGCAATTAGTGGCCTTAGCGTGAATTCTGGAAAGACGGAACTAGTTCTCTTTTCAAAGAGATACAAGTTACCATCTTTCCCACTCCCTTGCATAAATGCAGTTGAATTAAAGTTGTCTGACAGTGCGAATTATCTGGGTGTAATATTGGACTCCAAACTGTCCTGGCTCTAGAACATCCACGCTAGGGCTTGAAAGGGCAAACATTGCCCTTTATATGCGTCGGAAGGACATAGGATTAAATCCTATGAATAAAAAACGGCTCTTCGACATTATGATCAAGCCTATACTTATATATAGAGCGATAGTATGGTGGAAATCGATGGAAAAATTCACCTTTTGCGGAATCTTCGAAAAGGTTCTGTGTAACTCAGCGCTACTAATTACAGGTGCGCTACGTACAAGGCATTATTCGTTCTGATGAACTGGATGCCAGTGGATCTAATGGCCAAACAAATCGCCATCATGTCGGCGACTAAGCTCAGTACTATAGGTGCATGGAACGGTAGAAGCTATGAGATGGCGGGACATTCAAATCTAGAATTGGTCTAGGTAAGGGGTCATTCAAGTATCCCGGGGAGTATTATTGTGGATGAATTAGCCAGATTCCGTTCTTCAAAGTGAAGAAACGGACCAGTTAGGGGGCATACCGCTGTCATCGCAGATCAATGATACTTGTAGAGAATAGCTCAACAAAGATGGACAAACGAGTCCACATATTCTATCTCGAGACAGATATATCCCCAGTACGATCAGAAAAGGTCGAGTTTCATTCTGGGATTACCAAAGTGTCAGCTACGAACACTTGTAGCCACTATTACAGGGCACTGGTGCACACGCTAGGAGACTAGGACTCCCTTTTTACGACTGTTGTAGAAATTGCTTTAACGAAGAGGAGGAAGAGACAGTATAACATTTTCTTTGGCACTGTCCTGCTCTTGTGAATAATAAGGACTGCTAAATTTGGTAGTCCATATATGCACGTTACTGATCTATCTACAATTGATGTTAGACGAATCAGATCTTTTATTCGTGCATCAGCTTGGTTCGATTGAAACCAATTCTCGTTCATGTGAAAACAGATTCACATGATCCATTAGGGTAACACAACGGGACCAATAGGACCCAAGTGTGCTGTATAGTTATATTTGCAGCTACCCATATAACCTATCCTAACCTAAATGAAATGTTAATCCATGTTTTAATAAAATACATAAAATGATGATAACAAGTGAAAAAATACGGAGAATGTAAATAATTATAAGAAATAAAATAGTGTAAAATTTAGCAAATATGAATTTAAAATATGTAGTGTATCTTAGATGATATAACCATCTAATAAGGCTTTGAGGCCCGGTTTCGTAAGATTATTTTTCTTAGATTATTTTTAATAGCTTCTAGATATATTTCACAAACAAAAAACATAACATAACTTTGTCCACTTTTGGCCTTTAAATAAAATTGCAGGAACATTAATGGTTGTATCTTTAAAGATACATTGACAATTTAAGGGTTAAGAAAATTTGTATATAACAAAAAAAGAATGCAACCACTTTTTTGAAAAAAAGTCGACTTTTTTTCAATGTTCAAATTGAGATGCTTATAACTAGGGAAACCACTAATATTTTTTAAAAAAGTGTTTTCTGTGCTTAAAATGTAGTAAAAAATGAAAGATATGCTCTAAAACGCGAAAATATGCTCATAAAAACAAAAATATTTGTAATTTGCAAACAAAAATTAATTTTTGCAATGAAATAAAGTATTTTATTAATATTTTAACGACATAAAGTAAGGAAAAACTAAAATGTATCTGTCAACTGTGTCAAAAGCCTTATTTTGAATTCTAATTTATCAAATAGAAACTTTATTAATCTTATCATTGCTTATCCATCTAATTAGTTCAGATACTATCAAAAAGATTCTTATGTAAATTTACATATATAGCTTTCAGTCAAAAAAATTAATTATTTTTACAATATTAACTGATGCTATTCGAGGAAGTTGAAAGGCAAAACGGCTTTAATAAAGATCAATCCATCCGTGTGGAGTCATTTTCTGCATTTAGTCCTATCGGACGCGTCCCCAGGTAGCAGATTAGTTGTAAGGCACATGACCTGAACATTTTGTTATATAATTTGAGTGTTCTGTTTATGCATATTATCTTCGATCGTAAAGTTCCATAGAGTCTCTCGCGGACCAAATAAATGCTGCGCACTTAAAGGTCAAGGTTGGTTGGTAGCAGTGACGAGGACCTGAATGGTTAGTTGGTGCTTAAACAAACTAATAGCTAACAGCTGTAGGGTTGGCTGTAAACTTTAGTCAGCGCACCCCGTGTGATCTCAACTCGCGCTCAGAGTCAAGAGGGGAACCGGGGCATCAAGGCGGGGTCGTAGCCGGGGGATGGCTCGACTGGCTCAGTGTCATACGTCTGGCAGCAATTCAGTTCGACAAGACGCGGTAATGCGAGATGCGACAACCGATGTTATGTACCGAACTAAAGACGGGAAAGCTAAGATAGCTAAGAGAGTCTCTTTGCCACTTGCAGGCAAGGATAAGTACCTTGTCAGAAAGTTCAACATGAATGTTAAAAGATTCGAACGGATCTACGGACCTGCTTGTGACTACCTGGGAATCCCTTATCCTGAAGAATTGTGTGAGAATGCGGACAGTACTCCAGAGGTATCTCATGAGTGCAAAGGAGGAAAATCAACATCCCTAACGATCCGTGCCGGAGCAATAAATAAGGATAGTGGCGAACCAGCCAAACCTGCAAGCAACTCTTTTGGACCAGCAGGTAAAGATTACAAGCCAAAAACTACCGGTAGTGAAGCTGTTCATGTACCATCCAGCAAATCTGGCAATTCGCAAAAGGTTGTCAGGAGTGCTGGGCCTTTAGAAGGCAGTAGGTCATAGGCCGGCCAGCTCTACCGGTGGAAACCTCAAGGATACCACAGTGGGGTTACTCAACCTCTGGTATGCGGCCTTCTCCATCAAGCGCTGCTGGTCAAAATGCACATGGCTCTTTTAAGGGTCCCCAAATGGGGTCATTAAAAGGGCCAGGTCTGGGGATAACCAGCAAACTTCGATAGCCAAGAAGGCTGTTCGCACACCTTTCAGCTCTGTTAAGGGCCCCCACAATGAAGTTATTAAAAGAGCTGTGTCAGGAAGCAAACATCCCTCAACATCGGTGTTGTAGAACTGTATTCAAGCTGCTGTCAGTGACAAAGTCGATCCAGATGGGAGTATCAGCATTGAGCAATGGCGACAGATTGATCACAAGCTGATTGAAGAGATCGCCCTCGTAAGAGGTAGGCCGGGCGAGATATGCTTTGAAGGTGGGATCTGGATGAAGGGTGTCAAAATTATCAATTGTGGTAATAAAAAATCCTTTGAATTTCTCAAAAACGCAATACTCTTTATCCGGAGGTTGAAACAGGAGGTTGAAACCATTCTGACAATATTGGAAAATCAGAATGTAGGACTTATTACAGATCAATGGAAGATTGTGAACTTCATGACCTGTAAGGAGAACCAAGACTTCAGATTCGCAGTGGATTAGAAGTCTCTGAAGAAGCTGGAGTCACTGGAAGAGTTGTCAATTTTGGGTTTGGGATGATCAGGTTTAGATATTCTAAATCTGATAAACACAAAGAGGCTATCAGTGGTGCATGTAAATTTGCATCACTGTGAAGTAGCCTCAACCGAATTGACAAAGCTCCTCATTGACTCCAAAGTGGACGTGGCCCTTAACCAGGAACCCTGGATTAACAACACCAGAGTATGTAGTTTATGAGTCACAGGGTATAACTTGTTCATACCATCCACGTTAGAAAAAGTAGGAACATGTATATTAGCTAGAAATGATTTGAATATTAATCTTCTTCATTCTTTTAGCAAACTTCGTATTTTAGCAAGGGGGACCTTACAGCTGTCCAGTGGGAGGTCACTAGAGGCAGTAGGCTTGTACTGGCATCCGTGTACATGCCGTAAGAGGCGGCCAATCTACCGAGGAAGACGTGAATAATTTCACGGATGTAATTAAGAATAGCTTTGAGTTCAGTTGCCTGGTGGTTTATCCTGGCAAACAGAGTCAGCCGAAGTGGTGGACCAGGGAATTTGAGGTTGTTTAACAGAGCCAAAATAACGATGAGTGATGCTGATTGGAACAGCTATAGGAAAAGCTTCATTAAGTATAAGAGCGACATAAGACGGGCGAAACGGACATCATGGGTGAATTTTTGTGAATCCGTGGACTCTGTTAACGAGTTGTCTAGATTTAGACAGGTATTATCTAAGGACCCTGTGGATACATACAACGTGTGGACAACTCGTGGACATGGACTGGCAAGGAGTCTCTCAGCTTACAGATGGAGAGTCAGTTCCTGACTATATGGATATAGGATCTGAAGGGAGGGCATGTAGTGTCAGTGATAACCTACAGTCCAGCTCAGAAGAGGGTGATATCGATACGACAGAGGAGATTATCACTAGAGACAAGGTAAGATGGGCGGTAAACTCATTTGGGCCATACAAGTCACCGGGCCCGGATGGCATTTTTCCGGCCGTGTTACAGAATGTCAACGATAGTGAGATATATTCCCAGGGTATGGAGAGAGGTAAGGGTCATTTTCATACACAAAGCGGGTAAGACGACTCACTTGAAGCCCAAGTACTATAGACCAATCAGCCTATCATCTTTTCTACAATAGAAAGACTGATCGATCTGTATCTAAGGAGGAGTATGGGAACTCAGGTCATCAGCGACGCTCAACATGCCTATCTTAAGGGTAGGTCTGATGAGAGTGCTCTGCATGATGTGGTGAGTTATATTGAACGGGGTCTGTTGGCAGCTTTTCTCGATATAGAAGGAGCTTTTAATAACGTTAGCATAGAGGCGTTTAATGAATCACTCACTTCGTTAGGTATTAGTGAATTTCTAATTGGATTACCCTGATGCTAAGCAGTAGGGTTATCAACTCGAACATGGGAGACACTTCCATAAGGAAGCTCGTGACAAGTGTGGCTCTTGGCAGTGATAGTTCGACGCCTTGGGAGAGAAGATCGTAGCCTACGCTGACGACGTGGTAATGTAGATCTCGGGAAAATTTTTAACTGAAATCATGCAATCAGGGCTACGAGAGCTGTCCCTTTAGGCCAGCAGTAATGGATTGGGTGTCAACCCTGAAAAGACTGAACTAGTTCTTTTTACTATGAAATATAAGGTTGAGTCATTTCTCCTACCAGTATTGAATGGGATAGAACTCAGATTGTCATGGAAGGCCATGTACCTGGCTGTTTACTTGGACAGCAAATTGTCTTAGAGGAAAAATACTCAGGAAAATGCTAAGAAGGGACTACGCATGCGGGAACTCTATAGGGAAGAAGGTAATTGTATATTGTATATAAACATCGGTTGTGAGACTTATACTCACTCACACTGGATGTTAGGTATGGTGAGAGGCACTGAAAAAAGGAACGCAACTCATGCTTCAATTGGCATTACAGGTGCCGTGAGAAGTACACCTCAAGCGGCACTGGACATCATTCTCCACCTTCTTCCAATTGAGGTGTTCGTGAGAGGAATGGCTATACGGAGCTTATTTAGACTGAAGGAATTATGATTAATAGTAAACTTCACAGCGGGGCATGTTAGCATACTTAACGAAGTCGAATTTGATCATCGGACACTATCCTTGATCGCCCAAACGGATTATGTCGGGACTATAATTGACTTCGGGGCTACTCCCGTTATTGAAATCCCTAATAGGGAACTCTGAACAGGAGCATAGAAGCTCCATGGAGGTTGTGCTATCTTCACACATGGCTTGAAGATGGAAGTATGCACAGGGGCTAGTGTCTACTTTATAGGTCTTTTATATTTTCTGATAGTTGCAGCGTTTTTCAGGCAGAAATTCTTGGCATTTACCAGGCCGTAAGATTACTGGAGGAGAACGTTGGAGGGGACTCCAATAGAACGGACTGCAAGATATCTAGAGCGTTTTGGCCTAGTCTTAAACTAGCAGATTCGAAACATCTTCTGATCATGAGTCGTGGATATCTAAAGGTCATTGCGGATATGATTACTGGTCACTTCGCAATAGGGAATATGACTAGTAAGTGGGACATTCATACGTCAGAATTTTATAGGACTTGCAACGATGTGGAGGAGCTAGAGACAGTAGAGCATGTACTCTGTCATTATGTAGGGATTCAGCGTAATAGACTGAACTGGTTTGGAAGCCACATGCTACTCGAACTAGTGGAGGATACGGCAAAGGACTTAGTAACCTTATAGGGTTCGTAATGGGGATAACGTGGCTTAGGGGTAGTAGTTTTTGATTGATGGGTTATAGATCCCACATTTCTCTTTTATTTTTCGCTTTGTTCTATTGCCTTATCTTTGACCTTTATAAGGAGATCATAATGTACCGAATGGTCTCTGGGTATAGGCGTGAAGACGCCGCGTTTTTTAACCTAACCTAAGATCAATTAATCTCATTCCAACTCTTCATGACTTTTTGCTACAAATCAAGCTCCTAAGAGGTTTTTAACGAACTTTAGCAGTATTCATTAAAAATTATTTTAAATACTAAATAATTTTCGATTTCTTATTTTTTCTATACATCACAAATCAAATTTTAAAAACTTCCCATGAAGTTAAAAAAAAACCTTTAAAATGTCAAAATATGTTCTAAAAGGGTTAAATCTGCTCCAAGAATAACAAAATATGCTATAAATATCCTCTAAAAATCATTATATGCAAAAATATGCCGTTAAATTCATGAAAAAATGCTTTATTTGTTCTGAAACGGATATATTTTTTATCGATGGCTTCATTCGACGTACAGAAAAAAACATGCAATTACATATTCGTGGGTTAACTGATTATAACTTATGACTCCGTAAATATTTTTTTCAAAATTCTTTCTTTGCACTATTTTGCTATTTATTTGTAATAAAATAAAAAAAAAATCGGGTGAAAATTGAAACCGCTATAACGAATAAAACTTCACCGTGGTACGTTAAAAAGTAGAAATCTTTGAAGCCCAATATCTCGTAAAGTAAAGAAAACAAGAAAATCATATCATAATGTTTTTTGTAAATCCCGACTAGCAGAATCGTCTGATATAAAAATCTTTCAAATGAAATCAGATATATTGGATCAGGATCGTTTTTAAAAATATTCTTACCAAGTTGTCTTAATTTATGACCCTGTGAACCCGTATCCGACAAGTCCATATAGTTCAAGCTGAAAACTTAAACTATACTATCACTATGTGAAATTTCATTGAAATTAGACCAGTCATTCCGAAATTACATAATTATTTCCATTTTATTTTCTGGATCGCACACTAATTTTTTTTCAGAGGGGAAACAAAAACACTTTTTTCCTATTCACTAAATTATAAATATTAAATGTCATGTGGGTTTGGTCTGAAAATTTTGAATAATAATTATCGCAGAACTTATAGGTTAAAATGTAGACAGTAGAACCTTAATATTTTTAAGGTTTTTTTTAGCATCTTTTTTGCGACAACGTATTTTAGTAAAGAAATTGTCCTGAAAAAAATATAAAAAAATCTTAAAAGATAAATTGATAAAACGAATCCAACTTTTACATGATTTTTATTATTATAAATTTTTACATGTTTATAAAGAGTACTATCTCACAAGTTTTTATTCTGTTTTTATTTAATTTTTATATAATTTTTTTATATTAATCCATCTACAATTTAGTTTACTGTCCCAATAAATTTATTTGCTGTTGTTGTTGTTTAAAATACATACATACTTCGGAATCATTGAATGTATTTTAAGCATTTGGTCAAATGATTTACCGCAATTTCATAATCATCTCTGAATATCATGTGTAAATCAGAATCGAAGATTATAATAAAAAAAAGTTACATAAAATATACATCTATACGAAAGATAAACATTTGAAAATATACGTACATGAATATTAAATAAATTACGATTGTATTAACTTAAAGATGAGTTTACGACCAACATTTTTGTGAGCTGCAAACATTCACACAAAACAAAAAAATTGTTTATGACCATGAAGATGCTCATAAACAATTTATTCATAGTTATGGAAGTTCAAATGATGGAAATATTGCATGACGTTTCCTTGAAAATCTAGAAATCACATCTTCAATCACAGGCACTGAAATAAATATTTTTTAAGTGTTTTAAGATAATACTGGCAGCCATTAATAGCAAAAAACAAATCAATGTGGACAAATTCAAAATTTTTGCTTACGAAACTAAAAAACTGTTTAATTGAAAAAGTTTATTTAAAATAAAGTATCCAAAAACCGGCTAACCGTTTTTTACGAACTCTCCACAGTGTCCCATTAAAGTAATGAAATGAAAACAAATCTGCAGTTCCGAACGGATGCTCCGATTTCAATGAAGAAGTGCAGTGGAGCATAAGTTTTTTACTTGGGCTATATTGACATAAAGGCAGCTGGTCCACAGGGTCCCAATTTTGGACACCCCGGATATGAAAAATATTTTAAACGATCCTGATTCGTTATATCAAAACTCATTTGAAAGATTTTTATATTATTGGATTCTGCTGGTTGAGCTCTACAAAAAGCATTTTTACTTTCGGACGTACCCTAGTAAAGTTTTTTCACTATAGCGGGTCCAAATTTTTTTTAAATGATTCTTATTTTATTAACAATAAATTACAAAATCGAATACAGAAAGAATTTTGGAAAAAAGTTTTACGGATTTTTTTTTTATCGATTTTCCCCGTTTTATTGGAAAAAAGTAGTTACATTCTTTTTCAGTTATATGCAAATGTTTTAATAAACATATATAGTATTTATTATTTTCTAAAAGATTACTTAACGCAGGAAAAAAATTTTTAAAAATGTATTCATGCGGGGAACAGAGCCTCCAGAACTAGTCTTATTTTCTCAATAAATGTTAAATTTTCGCATTAATTTTTTAAATCTCAAAACTAGAATCAGAAAATTTTAATACTTTTTATATGATATAATTTAATTTTGATTTCCTGGTAACAGAAATTTTTGCTCCAAGAAATAACTTTAGTTTCGAATTAAGCATCAAATATTATATATAGCTGTAAAATTTCATTAAAAATATCTGTTAATAAAAATGTTATTGCATAATCAAGAATGAATAATAACACAAAATCTCGAATCAATCCTTTTTCGGTATATTTTTGCAAAAAGTCCAACAAATTCTCGTATTATAAAAATCGTTATATATATTTAAAAAGAAAGTAAAATTTCCTAGACAGCGATATATAACATGTATTTCTTATGACTCTAACGATTCTAACTAAAGGATATGAATTTAGCAATATGCTGAAAAAAAGAAAATCTTGATGTTTATTAAAATATTATCAGGAATGGCATTAACAACTATTAAAAATGAAGAAAAATTAAGCGCATTACTTGAAATTACTAGCTTTGAATCCTTTAATTATCATACCTAAAAATGGCGATGTTGATATTTTACACACAAATGCACATTGGGGGCATTTGGAAAATAAATGGTAATAAGTCTAGATATTTTAGGAAGAGTCAAGCTTGCAGAATATTGTTGGCTGGAGTGTATACGTGGACTACGGACCACAGTGTGCCATTCAAAAAATGAAATGGAAGTAATTATGGAATTTCGGACCGAATGAATGAAATCTCGGAACGAATGAAATTTCACATAGTGATAGTAGAGATGTAGGCGAGTTTAAGTTTTGGATGATATAGACGTAACGGCAGAGGATCCACAGGGTTCTAGAGTTGGACACTTGGAATATTAAAAATATTAAAAACGATCCTGATTCGTTATATCTCAACCGATTTAAAATATTATTATATGAGTAGATTCTGCTATTCGAGTTCAACTAAATATATAGTCGTATGTGTATGTTATCTCTTTCAGTTTAGTTGGCCTTCAAAGATTATATGCAGAAGTTATATGCATTTGAGTTTGAATTTTGAAAAAAAGTAGATTTTTCGTCGTTTTTTTTTTTTTGCAAAAAAAAAAATTGTTCCATTCTTTTTTGTTATAAAAAGATTTTTTTAGTAACATATATATATATATATATATTTATACTACTCTAAAAGATAACTTTATAGAGAATTGTGTGAAGAAATTAAAAACACATTAAATTATGTAAAAAATATACTTTTTTAATTCCAGAAAAATTATTAAAGAATCATGAAAAAATACGTCGAATTTGGGAGACCCTGGTTCTCGCACGATTAAAGCTTCACAATTTTTTTCCTTCACACGATTTCCTATAAAGTATTTTTTTTCAGAAAATTTAAATATTATATATGTTACCTAAGAAAATTTTTATATAACAGAAAAAGAATGTGAGCACTTTTTTGGCAAAAAGAAGAAAAAAAACGGGGAAAAATTTACTTTTTTTCAAAGTTCATATTTAAATGTCTATAAATTTTGCCTCCGTAAATATTTTTTCAAAATTTTTACACAATTTTGCTATATTTTTTAAGGCAAAAAATCGGGTGAAATTTGGACTCGCTGTAGCAAAAAAAACTTCATGAAGGCAGGTTAAAATGTAAAAAATTTAATCTTTGAATCCTAATATCTAATAAAACAAAAGAAATAAGATATGCATACAACGATGTCTCCATAATTATTTCCATTTCATTTTTTAAATCGTACACTGTGGGGATGGCGCTACAGTGGGCCAAAGTTGACCACCTCGAATGTGAAAATCAAATCGGAGCTTGTAGCTTTTAAAAATAAGAATCGATTTTAAATATTTCTATATTTTCGAATTCTTCGAAACAAGGAAAAGAAAAAACATGCTTACTATACTATATTATCTCTTTTGGTTGCTCAAATTTATATATCTCTGCTTCCAGATGGAATCTGAACATAGAACAAATATTTCTAGAATCTCCTTGTCCTAAGCTACTTCTATTCTTCTTACCCGATTCATGTCTGCTCCTTATGGCCATTAGGACCACTTGAAATTTTCGATTTTTTTAACGAAATTTTATGTATAGAGTGATATATTTGAACATTTTTTTTACAATTTTATATTTTAATGTGTTTTATAAATATATTTAAAAATTAATTTTGATATAGTTTTGTTATTAAAAAATTATTTTGTTCATTTGAACAAATAATTAACAGCGTATGGAGCGTATTTTACATTTGTGTAGGACCTATTTAACTGACATATTTATCTTCACAACCTTTGTCTATTGTATATTTGAAATATATCGAGTAAATAAATTTCGTCACACTAGGCAATTTTTGACACATATGAACCAAAGTAGACCAATCAACCATATTGCCCAAAAATCCGATAAGTTAAAAGGTATTGGGGCTTAAAAAAATAAAATTTCAGCAAAAAAAAAATCGAAAACACAGTAAAAGTTTTGCTGAAAAGCTTACAAGTTTTATTAAAACGCAATAATAAATAAATTATTATTTAAAATTTAAAACTTTCATTCATAAAAAACATAAACCATCTTCTGGTATATTTTTTATTTCACACTAGGCAATTTTTGACCTTTGTATATATATATATATATATATATATATACATATATATATACATATATATATATATACATATATATATATATATATATATATATATATATATATATAATATATAATATATATAATATATAATATATATATATATATATATATATATTTTTTTAAAGGCCTAGTGTGACGAGATTTATTTACTCGATATGATATATCAATATATCAATATATATATATATATATATATATATATATATATATATATATATATATGTATATACTATATATTTTTAAAGGTCAAAAATTGCCTAGTGTGACAAAATTTACCGGTACGGAAATTGTTATAAAATCTTGATTTTTTTTTTACAAAACTAAAAAAAATTAAAATATATGAAGTTACTTTTTTGGGAAAAAATTGCAATTTTCGTGACCCGTTTCAAAATTTTGATTTTAAACACTATGCGCTGCACAGTGTGCGATGCAAAAAATTAAATGGAAATAATTATGCAAATTTGGACATCTCGATTATGAACATTTTCAAAATGATCCTGATACGTTATATCTGAACCGATTTGAAAAAAATTTATATAAAGGTATGCTGCAGGTCAAGATCTACAAATAACAAATTGTATAGGTTATTTCTTGTAGTTTACGAGATATTGGGCTTCAAAGATTAAAATTTTTATTTTTTAACGTACCTTGGTGAAGCTTTTTCGTTATAGCGGGTCCATCTCATCGATTTTTTTAAATATATTTTTTTTTTATTTTATTGTTGTTAATAAAATAACAAGAATTTTGAACAAATATTTACGGAACCAAAAGCTATATACATTTGAATTCGAACTTTGAAAAAAGTCGACTTTTTCCTCTTTTTTGCCGAAAAAGTGGTCACATTCTTTTTTCTGTTATTCATATTTTTCTGAAAGATAACTAAATACAAAATATTTTAAAGAAAAAAAAAATAAGAAAACTGATTCCCTCGAGGACCAGGATATTCCGAACTAGACCTATTTTTTCCATAATTAAATCAAAAAAATTTAATATTTTTATAAGATCTGATATGTTTTTTTTTTTTTTTTGGTAATAGAAATTTTTTTTCCCCGATATAGGTTGCAAAAAGTCTTCAATGTATTTTCCTATTATAAATATTTCTAAATATATTTGAAAAGAAGACAAAATATCCTAAACATTGGTTTATAACACGGATCCAACGTCATTTTCACGTGTGCAATTAAAGGATTCAAAATTAATAATTTCAAGTAATTTTGTTAATTTTGCTTCATTTTTATATGAATGGGAATGCCGTTCTTGATAATGCCGTAACAAGAAATATATTAGTATAGCTCAATATATTCCTTTTTCAGCATAGTGCTAGATTCATATCCGTTATTTAGATCCATCAGAAAGATAAGAAATACATATCTTATGCCATTGTTTATGAAATTTTGTATTCTTTTCAAATATATATAAACATTTTTATAATAAAAAAAATTGTTAAAGACTTTTTGCAAAAAATATACCGAAAAAGAATTGAGTCGATATTTTGTGTTATTATTCATTCTTAATTATGCAATAATATTTTTGTTAACATATATTTTTTAATGAAATTTTACAGCTGTATGGACTTTTTGACGCTTAATTCGAAACTTTGGTTTTAGTAAATTTATCAACAGAAATCCCGAAATTCTTAAAAAAATTCAAAAAATGGGATTTTTGAATTTTTTGGAAAAAATTAGTCTAGCTCGGTAGACCTTGGTCCTAGAGGGAATAAATTTTCTTCAGTTTTTTCCCTTTAAAATATGTTTTATTTGGTAAACTTTCAGAAAAGTATAAATACTGTATATGTTCGATTTTTTCAAAGTTCAAATTCAAATGCATATAACATTTCATTCATTAAAAAAATAAAATTTCAGCAAAAAAAAAAACCGAAAACACAGTAAAAGTTTTGCTGAAAAGCTTACAAGTTTTATTAAAACGCAATAATAAATAAATTATTATTTAAAATTTTAAACTTTCATTCATAAAAAACATAAACCATCTTCTGGTATATTTTTATAACCATATTTTGGCTCGTTTACTTTTGGAGTTCAAAAAAACTTGAACATTTTTTTAATGTCACATCAAAGCTATTTAGTACCAATATTAGCTAGCTTTAATGAAACACAAATCTGTTCGCGTGAATGACTTTTAGTGAACGGTGTTAGTGTTATGGAGGATTAAGACAAAGAGCTAAATAATAAAAAAAAATATATTTTTCACAATATATAAAAAATTACCACATATATATAATCCACATCAATATGTCTAAAATACAAATTAAAAGTAATGATATATTTTTAATATTTTTGATTTTTATTGATATATTTTTAATATTTGACAATCAAAAAAATTTTTTTAAATTATATTAATGGACAAGAAATTACCGTTTATATTATGGTAGTTAAAATTCAGAAATTTAAAAATATAAAAATTTTTATATATTTTTTAAATATGTTATCAATAATAAATGCACATATGTAACCTACACAGGCGTTTAAAGGAGGTTCGGTAAGTTTTATGCTGCTGGACATAATCGCGACCACAAATCTGTTTTAATCTTCTTTTAGAAAATAGAGTAAAAACAAAGTTTAAAAAGATTATTGATATATTTTTAATTGCATTTAACTCGCTGATATATTTTTCACATCCAACCACAAAAAAAATATCTTCAAATGGTGTTAATACATAAAAACTTGCATATAATAATTATATATGTAACAATAAAATAAAATTTTTAATGACAAAAATACACATCCAAAAATGTTAAAAGTGACATTGATTCAAACGCGAAATTATTTGTGAGTGCCACTTGATTCCGATATAAGCTATAATAACACCTGCAGATTGTTAAACATTTTCATCAATTTCAATTGGTGACTCAACGATTTATGAAATTCTAAGGACACCGCGATCTCAGGTCATGAATACGATTGGTGCATTTTTTTAAACCTATTTTTCGCTTAACTAAAACAGATTTTTATTTTTTTTTTAATTTTTGCAATTTAATATTTTATCGCGCCACAACGATTTTAAAATGTAATTTGGACACCTTTTTTGATCACGCGATACTTTAGTTTCACTAAAATTACGATGTTAGTGTGCCTCGCGAAAAAGATACTTCTTAAAGGTATATAGGTAGGTAGAGAAGGGTTGCACAGTACTCAGAAGAGTGCTTGTGCATCCACTCGGAGACCTAGATGTCCATTGTGAGTCCCTTCATAGATAATATAGAGAGAAATTGTAGAAATTATAGAGAAAACCAGGAAAGGAAAATAATAGAGAAAATCCGAGACCAAGAACAGTATAGAAAATAATAGAAAAAACCCGGAAAGGAAAAGTACTACCACCCTATATCGTTCGCTCTAAGCCAACGACCCCCTCTTAGCCAGCCTATGACGAATCCTATTAATCTATCGAGATCTATCCTCGATATACTGTCCAATTCGTCAACGAATCGACTGCCTAACCATTTCTGCCTACTTTGTTGTAGACATGGACAGTGACATATGATATGTTCCACCGTCTCTAGCTCCTCATTATCTTCGCACATTCTGCAAAGACCGGAGGAACCTCTATCCCAATTCCCTATCATTCCCCCTATGCGACAATGACCTGTCAGAATACCTATCATAGTCTTCAGGTTTTCATGCTTAAAATTAGATTTGTATCTGCTTTATCAAGTTTGGGACATAGGACCCTTGATAATCTGCAGTCCGTTCTAAGTTTCCATGCATGATTGGTTCTATCCCGAATCCACTCCCTAATTAACCTGAAGTAAAAGCCTAGAGGTGGTCTCACACCACTTTCACTTGCAGTCCTATCCAAAGCTGAGCCGTTCCTAGCTAATTCGTCAGCTACCTCATTGCCATTTATCTCGCAATGACCCGGTACTCAGCAGAGTCTGATATGATAATTTCCCATCAATCTCCTAAGAGCCTTCTTACAGTCGCTAACTAGCCTAGACTTGACAAAATGTCCTTTCAAGGCCTTCAGCGCCGCCTGTCTATCTACATACAGAGTTACCTCTATATTCACCTCAATTTTCCCTGCAATCAATTTTGTGGCCCTAAGAATACCTAGAATTTCCGCCAGGAACACACTACAATTATCCGGGAGTCTATACGTTTTCCTGATGTTTTCCTCAACTAGATACACACTTGCACCAGTGCCTGTATCCATTTTGGATCCGTCGGGATAATCAGTATAGGATTTTCCCCGAAATCGAACTCCATGCACATATAGTCCGTGGATCCAGAGGGAACCAGGGCATGTCCACCGAGATTAACCTCGTTTAAAAGTATGGAATGTCCTATTCTGTTTGATCCTGTGAGTCCTAGTTCACTAAGTCTAAGCAGGCTCCTTGCAGGAGGGTAGGAGATGCAGAATGACGTCAAGTGCCGGCTGAGGTGTGCTTCTTACGGCACCTGTTATACCAATCGAAGCACATCTCTGGGCTTTAGACAAAAGATTCCTACGACTTCCTATACTCATTGCCTCCCACCAGACCAGACATCCATACGTCAGAATTGGCCTCACCACCGAGGTGTAAATCCAATTTACTACCATCGGTTTGAGTCCCCAACTCTTACCTGTGGAGTTCCTGAATTTGTAGTAGGCGTTGAGACCTCTTTTAAGCCTCTCCTGTGTGTGTGTTCCTCTTCCAAGATAATTTACTATCAAGAAACACACCTAGATATTTTGCGTCCTTTGCCAGTCTTAGTTCAGTTCCCTCTAGTACCGGTAGCCTAAACTGCTCAATCCTGTACCTTCTGGTGAAAAGAACGAGCTCTGTTTTCCCCGGATTGACCTCTAAACCCTTACTAGTGGCCCATGAGGACAGTTCGTTAAGTTCATACTGCATGACGTCGCTGATCGTGGAAAGAAATTTGCCTGTGATCAGTGTAACAACGTCATCAGCATAGGCAACGATTTTCCGCCCTCTTGCGTCAAATTGTCTTAGAATGACATTAACGGCTAAGAGCCATAGCAAGGGCGAGAGAACTCCTCCTTGCGGAGTCCCTCTAGTCACTATCTTCCTTATGCATGCATCTCCCAAGTTCGAATTAATTATTCGGATATTCAGCATCAAAATAATCCATTCGATTAGGAAGTTTTGAATGTATAATGATTCTAGTGATTCTCTAATAGCCTCAATCTTAATGTTATTAAAAGCTCCTTCCATATTAAGGAACGCTGCCAATGTATACTCCCTATACTGTAGGCCGCGTTCAATGTAACTCACCACATCAAGTAGCGCACTCTCAACAGATTTACCCTTTAGATAAGCGTGCTGAGCTCCACTGATGATATGGTTGTCAATTGTCGTTCTCAGATAAAGGTCGGTCAATCTCTCTAATGTCTTCAAAAGAAAAGACGATAGGCTGATCGGTGTAAAATCTTTAGGTTTCGAGTGGCTAGCCTTACCTGCCTTAGGTATGAAAATTACCTTAAACTCCCTCCACCTCCGTGGAATATATCTCCTGATAAGACACACACTAAAAAGCTCAGTGAGAAGTGTTAGTGCCGTGTCACTGATGTTCTGCAGCATGGCTGGAAAAACACCGTCTGGACCAGGTGACTTGTAAGGTTCAAAGGTGTTCACCGCCCATGCTATTTTATCCATCGAGACTATGTCACCGACTACTTCACTAAGTTCCCTATCAGATACACATTCTGAGAATCCCTCTAAGTTCCTACAGCCTGGAAAATGAATTTCCATAAGTAAACTCAGAGACTCAGAACAAGACTCCGTCCACAAGTTATATGCACGCTGAATATATCCAGGAGCACTAGGATCCTTGGATAAAATTCGCCTGAATCTGGATAACTCATTAACAGAGTCGATGGACTCACAGTAGTTCCTCCATGAGTCAATCTTTGCCCTCTTAATGTCTGCCTTATACCTATATACTTCTTAAAGCCATGTACGGTTTTTTTGAGCATTTTTGTTAGCATAATTGAATACATGATGTGATCAATTATGGATCGATTTTTATTGTACAACGATCTACACTTGTGCAAAAATTTTGTGTGTTGAAATTACATAAATGCGATATATTTCAGGTATTTATATTTGTTAAACAACTATTCCGAGGAAAAAGTTTTATGAGGTATAGGTGAAATAATGGAATAATCATGATCAGTTTTAGTAGATTTTGCTTTTGTAACCCCATGTATTAAATAAATAATCTTTAAAATCGTCACAAATAATTCAGCGGATTTTGTGAAGAAGGATTAAGAGTCTGTTAAAGTCTTGCTGAAACTTCTAAAATAATATCAAGTTGTTTTTTCGGTATCAGGAATGTGCTGTATTTGCGTCTAACAGAAAATGTGTTAGTTAGTCAAGAAAAATTGTTGTAACTTCTGATCCCATTGAGATTCTATTTTGAAATTTTTACACTATAACGACAAATTGATTGTAAACATCGTATTAAAAGATAATGAAAATTAAAAGACCTTTCTTTTAGAGGTGCTTGCGCCAAGAAGATGTTTAGTTATTATGACTTTATGGTAAAAAAGAATCTTAGTCCTTTCCAATGATAGCAAGCTTGCTTAATCTGACGATGCACTTAAAAGTTATTCAAACTTAAATTTTGCTCACTTTTGACAAAAAAAATTCGAGGTGTCCAACTTTGGAGAATATGAACCGTTAGCGATATAATGAAGGTTAATACGCCATATGAAGCGCATAGAGGGATAGATTATATGTGCTGAATTTCATTAAAATCGGTGATGATCACAATCCGAGCTGAAAATTGACAACCTTAGATTTGATAGTGGTATTCTCTCAGGGGATAAAAAAGTAAAAAAATATTGGTGACTCGCTAATTAATTTCAACATTTCTTTTCATCTCTTGATCAACGATCCTTTTTTCCAATACAAAAGTATTTTTTTTTATATTTTTTGTTTACATTAATCTATAGTATTTAAATATACATATTATGTATAAGTATAATTAAATATTATTATTTATTATAAAAAATGATAACAGTTTTTAATATAAAATATTCATGGGAGCCCGTTCATAAGACTGTGTATAATAAAACGTATATAAATATTTCATTATTTGTTTATTTATAACTTAAGTATATTATATCTATTTAAATAAGCGTCAATATAAAAAAACAGAAAAAAAATATTTAGCTTTTTACTAAAGGTGGACTATGCTAATAAAATGGGTCTTGATTTCCTACCCAGCAATAATTTAGTTGGCTTTTTAAATGTTTTAAAAAAATTTTCGGCTTGGCAGGATACCCTGGAGGGGTTCAAATATGTTTAGTGACATACGACCTCATAAATTCTTGAAATTCGTCGCCCATAGATAATGATATTGTCTAAGCTTTGTCACGCTAAAAATAATAGCCAAATCCTTTTTTTGTTTCTTTTACTCTGTGAGAGCTCGTGAAACAAAAGCTATGGACATTTTTGTCCCACCAGCGCCTAAATGCGATAATATCCCCGCCACTGCCGATTATAAGCGTCAGTTGAAAATAAAATAGGAAGTTTAGGATTAATATAAACCAAAATTTTGTCTGAAGTGAACACCTTTTTTAAGGATTCGAACCTTTCTTGGCATTAAATGGTCCATATAAACTTTAAATCCTTAAAGTTCATGTAATGGTGCCATTTCCTATGCAAAATTGGAGGTGAATTTTGAATAATAATTGAGCATAAGGCACTAACCCCAGGCACATACTTCTGAACCGGTGCTTCTAACAATGACAAAACATGCTCCTTTTTCATGGTCAAACGATGAATGTTAAATACTAAAGATGTAACCTTGGCACTATTTAGCTTTAAACCGACCAATTTTCCCAATACCAACTCAATTGTTTCGACATGGCCGTCGAAATCACTGCCTGTGATAATATCTAAATCAGAATTCCCCGTAAAATATTCTCCATGGTTTTTTTAAAAATAGATGCGCCAAACGGTAAACAGTCATTTTAAAAATATTCATGTGGGTGATCCATGCGCATAATAATGGCGCGCTTTCATCCAATAACAACTGAGTGTAAGCATTGAACAAATCTAATTTAGTAAAAAGTTCTTCTCCAGGGGATGTAAGCAACTCTTCAATAAGGGATATTTTACAGCCTCTAAATTATTATTAATAGTGGACTTTTAATCGCCGCAAATGCGTATCTGACTATTGGATTTAATAATGGGTACTAAGGGTGTAACCCACTCTGAATTAAATAAATATATATATAGCGGGGAGTCGAGAACCTGAGTATGGTCTTTAACCTGTCTTTTAGGAGCTTAACTATACCCGATGCCTGGAAAATTTGTCGAGTGATCATCTGGGAAGAACGCGATCATCTTACAGGCCGATATCCCTTCTGTCACCCGTAGCGAAAACACTCGAAGCTCTTCTCATCCCCTAGCTAACCAGCCAACTACCAGCAGAAGAAGTTCTAGCTTTTACAACAAGAACAAATACTATGCCAATAACATTTATGGAGGCGATTGAGGAATTAATCGCTTCGTTAGGTATTAGTGTACTCCTACCTTTCACCTTTTTCTAATTGAGGAGTTCGTGAGAGGAATGGCTGTACTGAGCTTATTTAGACTGATGAAATTGGGATTAATAGGGAGTTTCACAGCGGGGCAAGTTAGCGTACTTAATGAAGTCAAATTTGATAGTCGAAAATTATCCTTGGCCACCCAAACGGATTATGTCGATTTGTCTACGGGTAAAGAACTCAGTAACTTTATAGGGTTCGTAATGGGGATAAAGTGACTTAGAGGTCATCAGGGTTGATTGATGGGTCTTAGGTTCCACACTTTGCTTTTATTTCACTATCTTTCTTTCTATTCTAGTTCCTTATTATACTAAGGTCTTTCTCTTTCTTCTTCTATTATATTTTCTCTGGAATTTATAAAGGGATCACAATGGACCGGATGGCCTCTGGGTGCAGGCGTGAAGACGCTGTCATTTTTAACCTAACCTAACCTAATATTTATAACATCACCCCCATATGTGTACAATTTTATTGTACAGGATTTTAAAATAGTTTTCTTATAGTACTGCTGAAAAGTTTCAGCCGACATTAACGAACAAGCAGCTCTTGTGTCCAATAAAAAATTAATCCTTAAATTATTGCTTTCAACAGCTAACGTAAAGGGAAAAGCAGAGAATTCTCATGTTATCATTTGACACTTGTGACACATACAATTTTTGTATTTCCATTTTTCACTTGCATGATTCTTCCATCCAAAATTAAAACATCTGTGCTGATGTTTTTTAATGCTTTATTTTCATACGTGAACATCTGTTTGTTATTTTTGTTGTTTTTTGAATTGTGCATGGTAGATCCATGTGAAAATTTTCCAGTTACTCAATTAACATCATCATTTAAAGATTGTTATATATAATTTTGCTTCCATTATCAATGCTTTTTAATGAAATTCAAGAGCAGTGTTACCATATTTTTTAAGATATTGTAATAAATTTATAAGTAAAACATAGAACAGCAGCCAGCAAAATCACATATTGAAAAATTGCTCAAAAAAATTTCCATACTAATTTGGGTTAGATATAAAAAATTTGGGTTATATATTAAAAATATTTTGAATGATTTTTCGTCATTTTTAAACCATAATACGAGTAATTATTAAATTTATGAGTGATTTTTGGATTTAAATGAAAATAAATAAAATTATAAATAAATAAATTTATGTTAAATTATATTTATAAATAGTTTCTATAGTTAATGAAAAATAATTATAATAATCGATTTACAAACTCCATAAAATTAGTTGTTATTTTTGATTTGAATAAGAAAGCTCTACAGGCGAAAATTTTTAGTAAATATCAATGAAATAGATTTTTTGTGCTTAAATGGGTGATTCTGTAAAAATAAAATTAGTTACTCTAATAAGATATTTTTCTTCACTGTTAAAATATTAACATTTTAGCAATTTTAAAAATCAAGAAAGGCCAGAAGATAAAACGAAAATTTTGAGGCTAAAAACAAAATAAAAAGCCTAAATTTAGCCTTAAAAAGGCGAAACTGGCAACACTGTTTCAGAGTTAAATTTTATTTTTTGCATAATCTTTAAAAAAATTTTGTCACTGAACCCTGTCACAAACATATTTAAAACGAATTTTTCCGAGTTTTTAATTAATGTTATTAATGAATGGTGAACGGTGTTGATTTAGCATTTCGCATAAATCCTTGTACTTTTTCTTTGCTGGTAACTCAGGAAAACACAATTCTCGTAATAAGCCGTACGCTTCAAGACCAACAGGCTTCAAAAATGCTGAGGCTTTTATACACTGCTGCTTTTACAAAATGCGAATCTAATATTTCTTGCCTGTTGCGCCTCTTATCGGCATTAGGCCGAAATTTATTTATACCCATTGCCATTGAAGTGGCAGAAGGACTCTCGTTATAGGAAATTATTGTATCAATTTTTGTAATAAAACCACAAAAATTCATACCATATTTTATGCAGAAATTCTACGTAAAATATCAGTTTTCATAAGTCTCAACTTAATAAATTGGCAGATCAGTTCTGCGAAGCCTTGTTGATGTTTGAGTTCTGGGAAGTAATCTTGTTAGAGGGTTAGGGTGAAGCTATAGTTTCAAGAAGCATTTTTCATATATTTTTATAAATTCGTCTTTTACCAATGGTATTTCCAATTCCTTATGGTGCTCCTGCCATAACTCTGAAAATTTTTGTTTGGGCCCTCTGTATAAGATCAATATTTTGGATTCCATATGTCCAAATTGTGTATAAGGTGCTTTTATATAGTATGACTTTATCGTCAAAGCTTAATTTTGATTGATTTTTATGATTTTTTTGGTTCAGTCGAAATAAAATTATATTTTTCTTATAAATTAGGATTATTTTTTGTTGGTTTTTATTTTGGATATAAGTTTTATGGTTCGTTGAAAAATAAATTTACTTATATATTTACTTTATTCATAATTGCCCAATTCACAATGTATATTATTTGTGTAATTTTGTTATTTATCCTTTATTATTAATTAGAAAATAACACTACAATGAAAAACCTATGTTAGAAAATTCTGTTATAAAAATAATTAATTTTCTCATTCTAAAAAAGTAATAAACACGAAAACTGTATTATTTTCCAGAATTTGAAATAAACCCGATAAAATTATCACATATGATAATCGTTCTCTAATCGTAAATGATAGCTTTTGCGGACTGAAGCATGATGAAATAATTAAACTAGGTGTAAGCATAAAAGCAACAAATGCAACAATGTCATAATAACAGCCATTTTTTTCGCCTTAAATAGGACTGAAACGTCAAAAAATGAAAAACACGAGCAAATTGTAAACAATGATTGTTGAAATTGAAAAAAATAAAAATAATATGAGAATAATAAGAGTTGTAAGAAATTGTTTTTAATGTTTTTATAAATTAAATTAAATATTTTTATACGGCATTCACGAATTTTTTTTTTTATTAAAATTACAAATTTTATCGCCGAAAATATATACTTTTGTTCGTAATATCGAGTCCATAGCAAAAGAAAACATTTGGCAGAAGTTCTACAAAAACAATACGGTGAATTAATTAATTCTTTTATACATGGAGTTTGACAATTCAGCGGGTAAGCGAAAATTGTGCTTAGATTGAGTTTGAAAGTTCTAAGTACTAAAAACAAATCAACTGATTTGAATTCGCCTTGGTCCAGTCTTACTACACAAATTTTTATCAACACAAACGTTAAAACAGGATGAATCTTTCAAGGTGACCTCAGCTTAACAGCTGATTATTATTTTTGTTTGTTACAACTCTCAAACTGCATATATAAAAAAACATTAACGAATTTGGCTCATTATTGTTTTTGTACAACTGTTGCCATCTTCCATAAATTCACGTTGATTTTGATGTTTGTATTAATTATGGACCTTGTATGTTATGAATCAGTTAATTTTAATAAAATATATTCCAAGTTGCGACTTGTATTTCGTTCATAAAGTTTACCTCTGTTCATGTAAACTTTATGAACGAAATACAAGTCGCAACTTTAATTCATAATTGGACATAATTCATAATTGGCCATAGCTGATTCATAATTGACCATAGACAGTTGGACAAACATCCTTAAATCTTATTTATGTATGTAAATAGAGATATTCTGAGTCTAATGGTATACCTTTTGGTGGGGCTCTAAAAATGTCCGCGATTAGATCCGATTAATAAAATAATAAATATAACGAAATACGAGTTGTAGTTAAATACGATCAATCAATTAAATCTTACTGGGCAGTCGAAACTTATTTGTGCAAATTTTACCACCAGGTTGAACTTTATTGAAGATATGTGAACATGATTTCATATGGTCAACTCTACATTTCTCTAATGAATTTATATAAAGACGACATATATAACATTTATATAGGAATATTTGAAAAATGTTAACCAATTTTATTCAAAAAATATGTTACCATTGCACAGTGGGGCAGAATCGAAATTTTTTGGAAATAAATCTGTAACTTCTGATCGGGTGGTTGGATTTTTATGAAATTTGGTATAGGCGTAGCGGAGGAGCGTACAATGTTAAGTTTGGAAGGGGGGCACAACAAACACCTTAGCGGCGGAGCTAAGGGGGCTCAAAGTTAGGTACTTCTGACATAAACAATTTTTAATCGCTTGCCAAATTTTTGTTTCTCGTCCGATTTCAAATATTTTTATACATTGTTGAAGGCCCTGATAAGACCTATAAAAAACATGCTTACATATCCTATTTATCTCTTATAGTTTTCAAGTTATTTGCGTTTGAATTTTTAAGCACCATAATTTTGTATGTTCTTGGTCCAGTTTTTTTTCATATATATCCTAGTATTCCGACCGATTTTATTAGTTTTTTTCCTATCTAGTTAAAGAACAAAATTATCTATTGGATAAAAAAATTGAAGTCGATATCTTTACCGAGTCCAAAAATAAACGATTTTGAATTTGAAAATTGCAAAAAAGACGACTTTTTGTGTTTTTTTAGCCGAAAAAGTATCTACACTCTTTTTTATCTAAAATAAAATTTTCTTTAGCAACATATAATAATTTTACACTTTTCTGAAAGGCAACTTCACAGAGATGACTTTAAGATAAAAAACCAGCCCAATAACTCAATTGGTCATGGTACACACCCTCCCGAATTCGACCCATTTTATATGAAAGTTTTGACTTTAGACCATTTTTTTTAAATCCCAAAACACGAATCGACAAGCGGAATATAATTTAAGAATCCTCAATATGTTGTTAAAAGTTTTAAATCAAAATCTGCGGGCCTTCGGAAAAATGTGGATTCTATAGCCATAAATGTAAAAAATCCCATTTTTGGGAATTTTGATTAGTTTTTTTGGAAATTCAGGAAAACCCTACCCCTGATTGAAATTTGGTTTACGCGCTTTTATTTACATTAATAAGATCCACATTTCTTGCAAATTTCATTAAGATATCTTTATAAACAAATATGTTATTACAATTAAAAAATTTGTATTTTCTCCAAAAACCACAAATTGGGCCTTTTGTTTGGTTTATTTCTAAATAGCGAAAGAAATTTTAAAAATATGTATTCCAAATTAAGTTTATCCTTTAGCATATATAATTTCCGATCTTTTGCAAAAAGATTCAAGTCAATATCATGCCTCATTTCAGAAATATGCGCGTTTAAACTTTTATATTTCCAATTTATTGTATATATGATTATACTTTTACAAACTTGCAACTTTTGCCTTTAGTTTTGCGTGAATAATTACTTAGAAAATTATGAATATTTCTGTATACTTTTAATAATATCTATACACAAAATATTTTTATAAAAATAATTAATAAAAATTTTTTATTTTTAATAGCGTTGCCACATTTCCCAAATTTAAGTAAATCTTTATCCTTTTCTAAGCATTCATATGTTTCTATTAATGAATTTAAAATAACATAACAAACAAAAAATGTCTATTTTAACTTAATCAATATTATTATTCTTGGTATTTATCATCTTCCTTAATAAATATTCTATTTCTAATACGATTTTTTATTACTTATTTACATTAAATTTATGTAGACAATTTTTCTAATATTTTAAACTTATACTACTTATTTTCTATAAAATAATCTGTTGTATCTGTATACATATCTAAAAGATAATAAAGGTCCTTCAAGTCTTCAGTATTTTGAGTTGATAAAGGCTCATAATAAATCCAACGTTTTCTCATTGATGATAATACAATAGGCTATTGAAAATATCCTCATTTTGTGACGTTCTGGAGCATTTCCTGGAGCTGAATAATTGAACGTGCTTAAAATCTCTGTTTCTTGCTTCTTGAGCCTCTTCTGTAAGCTCTCCAAGTGGAAGAATATTTCGTTCAATTATAATTTCGCCATGGCATAATACTTTATGTACTGTTGGTGTCATTTCTTTCCATGGATATAGAGAAACAAGTAGTTTAGATATTTCTGTTGCATATTCTCCAAATCGAGAGTTAATTTTGTGCTTACTATTAATTGCCATTAATAGTATGTTAGTCCTTTCAAGTAACTCTTTATTAATATCAGTTATTTTTGATGTAGCTTCGAAATTTCCGAAAAACCTTCTTGCTGTGTTTCCATCATTTGTACTACCTACCGTTCCGTCTCTTCTCTGAAGTCATTCTGGTTTCTTTCTCAGATATTCTAAGTGTTTTTAAATCTTCATTGTTTCTGGTAGGTTTTGTTAAATTTTCTGGCACACTTCTATACTATAAATCATATGCTATGTGCAGAAAATGCTCCATGAACCGTATTCTGGCATGAAGGGAGATATTCCGAAAGACAGAAATTCTTCATTAATACTCCTTGCTTTACCAATATCCGAAAATTGTGATTTCGTCTCATCACATAGTGAGCATTTCCAAATAGAAGGTGTTTCCGTAATGGTATTACTAACCTTTATATCAATCATTGTTAGACTAAGTTAAAAGGATATGTCGAATGTGTATTGGTTTATGGTTATTGAAACAGGTTGTAAATCATTTATTTCATCTTTAATATATTCCACTAAATCCTTTGTTGTTGTCTTCGACTCCCTTTTGTATTCGAACCAAATAGGTCTGCAAAAATATTTTGATCCTGGAGTGGTGTTAAGCCATATATTTTCAAATGAGTTTTTACACTTTGATGAAGATTGCTTTATGGAATAAGATCGCATTCTTAATGGCACCAAAGATGCTATAAATACGCTTTTATAATCCGCCATTTTCTTACTTCCACTAGCATGCTTGTATTCAGGAAGGTCTGATAGTCTGTCACATCCCCACTTACAGATTAATACAACTTCGCTGTTATTTACTTTTTCAAGCATTAAAACAATTGCTTCTTCCTCTGTAAAATTGGATTGTGATGTTGGAGAAGGTACACTTTGAGCAATCCGTTTAAGACGTTTTGGTATTTCAGCAATATTAATTGCACTCTTAGGTTGCTTCTCCTTTTTTAACATTGCTTTGAATATATCAGAAACTTCTTCATTCGAAATTATAGAAAGCTTAGGGGCCAGTCTTTTCTTCTTAGATCTTGTACTTAAATTATCATATGTCTTGCAGGGTGGTCCAGTTGATATTTTGCACGCCGATATTTCTATATTAGAATCCATCCAATCGGAATGTTTAATTTTTAATCTGTTAGTACGCTGATTCAAGGACTTCATTTTTACGTCTATCTGCGATATACCAATGACGTCAAATTTTGCATGATATGTAGTTTTTATGAATTCCACTATAGCTTCTAAACGATTAAGATTATTTTTAGATAAACTCCACAGAACACAAACCAATTGTTCATGTTTCAATGTAATCACCATGGTAATCAACTTCGTTATGATGTTGATAAGGATTAGCTGCGCATTTATATATATATCTATTAGATATATCGCACAGGTATATATATTTACAGGTATTCTGTGAATTTTCATTAGGTAAAATATCTGAAAGAGTCAATTTGGAAGAGTACCTATACCGAATTCATTGATATTATATGTTGCTGTTAGGTATCACCGGAAAGGATACCATTGCCACTAGATCATAAATATATAAATTTTTAACCATCACGAATAGATAAATACATTTGTTAAATTTAGGTAAACACCATAAACGTAAACTAATAAAATACTTATTGTTAAAATAGACATTTTTTGTTTGTTTTGTTATTTTAAATTCATTAATAGAAATATATGAATGCTTAGAAAAGGATAAAGATTTACTTAAATTTGGGAAAAGTGGCAACGCTATTAAAAATAAAAAAATTTTTACTAATTATTTTTATAAAAATATTTTGTGTATAGGTATTATTAAAAGTATACAGAAATATTCATAATTATTCACGCAAAACTAAAGGCAAAAATTGCAAGTTTGTAAAAATATAATCATATATACAATAAATTGGAAATATAAAAGTTTAAACGCGCAAATTTCTGAAATGAGGCATGATATTGACTTGAATCTTTTTGCAAAAGATCGGAAATTATATATGCTAAAGGATAAACTTAATTTGGAATACATATTTTTAAAATTTCTTTCGCTATTTAGAAATAAACCAAACAAAAGGCCCAATTTGGGGTTTTTGGAGAAAATAGAAATTTTTAATTGTAATAACATATTTGTTTATAAAGATATCTTAATGAAATTTGCAAGAAATGTGGATCTTATTAATGTAAATAAAAGCGAGTTAACCAAATTTCAATCAGGGGTAGGGTTTCCCAAAAAAACTAATCAAAATTCCCAAAAATGGGATTTTTTACATTTATGGCTATAGAATCCACATTTTTCCGAAGGCCCGTAGATTTTGTTTTAAAACTTTTAACAACATATTGAGGATTCTTAAAAAATATTCCGCTTGTCGATTCGTGGGATTTGAGAAAAAATGGTCTAAAGCCAAAACTTTCATATAAAATAGGTCGAATTCGGGAGGGTGTGTACCATGACCAATTGAGTTATTGGGCTTGTTTTTTATCTTAAAGTCATCTCTGTGAAGTTGCCTTTCAGAAAAGTGTAAAATTATTATATGTTGCTAAAGAAAATTTTATTTTAGATCAAAAAGAGTGTAGATACTTTTTCGGCTAAAAAAACACAAAAAGTCGTCTTTTTTGCAATTTTCATATTCAAAATCGTTTATTTTTGGACTCGGTAAAGATATTGACTTCTATTTTTTTTTATTCAATAGATAATTTTGCTCTTTAACTAGATAGGAAAAAAACTAATAAAATCGGTCGGAAATACTAGGATATATATGAAAAGAACATACAAAATTATGGTGCTTAAAAATTCAAACGCAAATAACCTGAAAACTATAAGAGATAAATAGGACATGTAAGCATGTTTTTTATAGGTCTTATCAGGGCCTACAACAATGTATAAAAATATTTGAAATCGGAAGAGAAACAAAAATTTGGCAAGCGATTAAAAATTTTTTATGTTAGAGGTACCTAACTTTGAGCCCCCTTAGCTCCGCTCCTGAGGGGTTTGTTGTGCCCCCCTTCCAAACTTAAATTTAATGAAAATCCAACCAGCCGATCAGAAGTTACAGATTTATTTCCAAAAAATTTCGATTCTGCCCCACTGTGCATTGTTCTTTTAATAAATAGCTGGAGCCCTGTAAACGATGTACCTTTGTTTCAGATTGGATAGATTTTTTATTATTTTTTTATAAACTGAAAGTTAAAAAAATAACTAGAAGAACTTTTTCGGTTAAATTTAATTTAAAATACTATAAAGTACGAACAAAAAGTTTTTGATAATGATTTTTTAAACTTTTTGTTTAAACGGAAAATTAGTATTTAACCTGTTATTGTTGTTTCATTGTTAAAGAGCCTAAGGCACTTAACATACATACAGTATTTATAAGCTCATATCGTATTGAAAGTAAAAAGTGGATTGGACGAACCAAAAAATTTCCATACGGTGTAAAAAAAGTTGGAAAATTTCATAAATAACATTTTGTCAGGGCAGCGAAGATTCATATATAATAATTTATGGAATGAAAATTAGTATTAGTATTTTGTTGCAAAAATTTCAGCTAAGGAAAAAATTCACTTTCAACTGAAATAATTACACACTGTTACAGTAGCCCTTCTTGAGGTCATCATAAATCAGTTTTAAAAATTTGCTATCATCCACAAAATTTCGAGATATTCTCAAAAAACCTGTTTTTAGGTACATTTTTCCTTTTTAAACTTCTTTAGAAAATAGAAGAAATAGGCTTTGGTTTGTTTGTATGTATTTGGTTATTTTGGTCAAATATTAAAAGCAAATTTTAAAACAACTTCTAGAAAAAATAAAATTTTTCACAATTTTTCAAGTTTAACTGTGATTTATTAAAGTTTTTTTCTATAAATTGGATTAAAACTGTAGAACTTGTTCGATTTTATCTGTAATAACCAGGTTCACGCACCTAAAAAATGTGTTTTAAGCGCTTAAAATATGCACTAACAATTTTTTAAATATGCCCCAAAAAACAAATAAATATGCAATTATTTTTTAACTTTTATTAAGTAAAAAACATAAATTTTCAATTCAGTGTCATATCAAATTAAATATATAAACCATAAAGTGCTTCCAAAAAAGAACCACCACTTCAAAAGTAGAACTAAGTGCATATTTTGTGCTTTTTTCGAAGTAAAAACAATATATTTTTAGCAAGAAAAAAGTTAATAATTTCTAAGAAAATTAAAATTTCAAAAATGTAAAAGTATTTCTAAAATGTTCAAATAACGCTAAAACTGAAGTTTTATTCAAAAATTTTATAAACATAGTTTTAAGAAAAGTACTTCAAAAGCAATGAACAAGAAACAAATAAGATGAACGTCCTACAAATGACAACTATGGGTCAAAAAAGAACCTCTGCAGCTCTTTCTCAGCAATAAATACTTCCTTCCAATGACAACACAATGTTAAAATCATGACTCTTTCAGCTCTTTTTCAGTTATTTTTTTGGTGGGTGTTAATAAATACTTTTATTTACGTACATAGATAAAGAGAGTTTGCTATATATTTTGAAATGTAAAATTTAACCTATTCGACATTAACAGATGTGATGAGTGCATTTTTAAATGATTTTGATTATATTGTGGAAAGCGTTTATTTTGTCTTCACCTGAATCTAAAATTGCAACAACTGTATTGGCAGCAAACTTATTTCAATGACTGTTGTCTTCATGATAGATCGATTTTTCTAAGTTCTATACAGCTTATTGTTCTCTCAGGCAGATTATTCTCATTGGTAGCTTATTTTAAAAATTAATCAAGGTGTTGTTGTTTTATAAAAACAGATGACTTTCGAAACAAAAGTTTCATATGCATATATGAACGTATTTGACATTTTCATTAAAAATAAATATGTTCTTAATTGACAATCATGTGTATATTACCTCCAATATCAAAATGGCAATAAATTTATACCAAAAGTTTTAATAAATAAGATAAAACGTAATAATTTATTTTGTGGAATTTTGACATCTTAACTCGATAACGTTGATGGCGCATCGCTTACAATAATCAACGTTCTTCTGTGATACTTAGTTTTCAATATATAGCTTACCAAAAATTAAGTTTTATAGTATTTTTCAATATTTTAAAATTTAAGATTTTTTTATACACAGAAAATTGTTTTAAATTGCAATTTTTGACAAAATAGTACACGAAATTATGTTTTTATGGCATTTTCAATAAAATATGCAGAAATATGCCTTAACAAATCGATGCCATTTTAGAGCAAATTCTCTGAATCGGAAAGATATTTAGTTTTCATTGTTCTAGTAAAGGCAAAAAACATGCATTTGCATGAACTTTCGGTCCTTGGTAATAACTTACTAAAACTTTCCATACATTTTTAATTTTATCCTCAAAAAGTAAAAACCAAGTAAAAAATATATAAAAATATTTTGTTTAAAAATATATGAAGAATTTTTTAATAAAATTTAGAAAATGATATATAACTTTTTTATTTTTTAAGCGATACTATGTAGAGATATCTCATTTTATTCTAAACAAATTAGCATTTCAAACCATATAAACAAATATACGTAGTCTTTAAAAAAATCAATAAAATTTACATCAAAATCAAAATTTCGAAAGATAAAAGGGAAATAAATTTAAAAATGGTGAATAATTCACTATTTAATTTGAGTGTATACAAAAGATGGTAACAGAGTTAAAAACTGACTTAAAATTTATGATGCTACGAGACCTATAGTGCAGGAACTAACGTAAAAACGGTTTTTTCAAAATAGCTCGAAATTTAAGGTATTTCGAATATTTTTTGTTTATTTTGTGATGTCCTCAAGAAGGTCTACAACCTACATTAGGTCGTTGTCCGAGTGAAAATAAAAAGCGCCATTTTGCGGTTGCGTGCTATTGTTTTAATATATAGTCTCTGATTTCATTTAATTTAATTAATAGGGATTTAATAGGGATCATTTATTAGGGATTTCATTTTAATATATACCGTTGAGAATTTTTAAAGTGTCCGAAAAAGGGGGATTTAAAAAGAAGGCAATTAAAGGGTATTTTTTTAAAGAAAGGTCCAACTGCTTCAATACTTAAAAAATTGCTTAAAATTTTTTATTTGATAAAAACAAAAAATTTTGTATTTTAAGAAAATCTATTAAATTCAATTTTATTAATAATAAGATTATTTATAAATAATAATATTTATTATTGTGAAAGTATAGATTAATTCATAAAAATATAATATATATAATAAATATAAAATACTCTTTTTAAACCCTTCACCACAGGTGTTAAGGATAAGTTTGTGATTCCGTTTGTAATTTCAATAATTTTCGTCGGAAAGCAAAAAAGTTTATATTTTCTGGATCCTTATAATAAATGATGTCGATAGGACGATGTTCTTCCGTCCGTCTGTTGAAATGGCGTTTATGAAGCTCACCGATAACTGCTATATATATATATATATATATATATATATATATATATATATACATTTTTTATGCTGAAGAAATGAACTAAATCTGTCCAATAATAACTGAGATATCGGGCAAAGTGCATTTTTGACTTTTTGAAGACCCTGTTTAAGCTATGGATTTCGTTTTTATATGAATCGGTCATTGAAATTCTACCATAACTCTACCGAGTTATGAGAAAAAATTTGAAAAAAAATATTAAAAATATACACTATCATATATAATTGCAATGACTTTCAGTGTTGTTGTCTTTTGTATAACCGTCGGCGCATATTAAAATAAATTATTAAAAATAATAACAGATGGAGCGGCTGATAATGTAGACAATCGATCGGCGGCGAGCAGGTCGGCTTGTATCTCTCAGTATGTATGCACAATTATTTTTTATGTATATTTTGGCGCTTTTTAGTTATATTTTGGCATTTTTAATTAGTAGAAATATATGCATTGCAGTGCCTCAGTTTTGTTGTTTTTTGTGTAAGTATATATATGTACATACAAACATATGTATATAAATTTAGTAGTAATTTTTTGTATAATCAAGCAGTGGCTTTCGTTTGTATATACACACAAAATTTATATGAAGCATTGCAATGAATATTATAGGAAGATGTCCGTCTCTCCGTCCGTGGGTTGAAATGGCGTTTATGAAGCCCACCGATTTATATCGGAAAAACCGGTTAAAAAAGCGGAGATTTAAAAACCGGTTTTCTATTTCCTGCATCACCTGTATATGCTAGAGACTTCGTTTGTGCAAAACAAAATCATAAAATTTGAATTTTTCCGCTAAAGAAATGAACTCAGTCGGTCCATTAGTTATCGGCCAAATCCCATTTTTTACCAATATCCAAATCGTAAATAATCTATGCACTTATATAGATCTTATATAGATCGATGACAAATATTTTTCTTGAATTTCGTTTCTTTTGAATCAACCAAATCGGTTGATAAACCGAGTTATTTGCAAATCTGAATTTTTTTGTTGAAAAAAGAACTAAGGTCTAGTAGTAACCGAGTTATAGGCCAAAACGCGTTATTAGAATTTTTGAAGCTCCTATATAAGCTATGGGCCTGATTCTTGCACAAATATATCACAAATATTTTTTTCGAATTTCGGTCAAAAGTCCATTAATTTTCAACCATCCTTTTTTTAATTTAGTATTGTCTTACGTTTATTTAATTTAATATTGTATTACATTTATAAAATATTTGTTCTGAACCGAAGTGATTATATATTCCTTTTGTAAAATTCCAAAGTATTAAATTTGTTATTTACTAGCTTTTACCGATGCGCTTCGCTACCTTATTTGATTCGATAACTTATATTTACTTTATATGGGAGCTCTTATTCCGCTGGACCTATTCACCCTATTTGAAATTTGATATGAAAATGACTTTTATCTTTTTCTAAGATTCAAATTTATATTTTCTATGTATGGGGGCTACCTCTCCCCCTGGACCTATTCGTACTATTTTCATTTCATCAATATCATAGGATAAAGGTTCTCATGAAATTTGAGAGCTCTCACTGTTATGGCATATCGTTAGATATTCCATAATGAATATTTGCTCCATATGGTGATACTACACTCCCCGTTTGAGAGTTTTAAAAAAGTGGGCGTAAAATATGGGAGCGGCTTCCTGTATCATTCTACAGTGGAAGCATATCTGTGCGTCATATTTCATATAAATAGCATCATTAATAATTTGTAAAATTTCAAAAACATATTTTTTTAAGTAGGCGTAAAATGCGGGTGCAACTTTCAATCGAGGTCTAACCACCTCTGAGCACTGGTACTATATGTGTGTCAAATTTGGTGAAAATCGGTTCAGCCGTTTAGACGTGACTGATACACAAACCAACAAATAAACAAACAAACTTACGCCTCCTTTTTATAATATAGATAAGGATATAAGGATTTACAAAATCTTGAGTCTTTTCAACTTTATATGAAAATGCAAATTATTTAAAGTTTTTAGTGATTACATAGATATAATATAGATAAATATATTTGTAATTACATCCAATATAACGTATTTCATTTTCATATAACACATCTCAACACAGGTGAAGAGTATATAAGATTCGCCACAGCCGAATATAGTTAGAGAACTTGTTATGAATTAAACTTTTGCACGAGGTCTTTATTCGGACTCCAATCTTAGAAATCCCCATCCAACAAATTTGGGGCTGAAAGCATGTATTCACAAGTGTTGACCTGAAGTCTGTTTGGACAATTTATAAAAAGACGTTCCGCCGAGGTAAAAATATAAGTTAAGTATGCGTCGAATCTATTTTTTAGTTTTCCCGATCCAGTTCATAGAGACTCGGCACATGATGTTTTAAATAGTTGTTCATAAATTTTATCTTATATCTTATCTTAAGTGTTCAGTGTTCTCGTTTTTCGTTTAAAATACTCGTATTATTGATATTTTTTTATTGTATTACAAACAAAAAATAAGTCTGTAAAGTAAATTTACTTTTTATTAAAAATAGCGATTTTAGAACGAGGGAAAATTGAAGGAAAAATTTTCAGAAAATAGGAAAAAAAATTAATTTTTTTATAAACCAGAGGCATTTTTCCCAAATTTTATCTGGCATCACGGGATATGTTTTTAAGTTACTAAAATGTGTTATATTTATTTTAATTGCCTTTCTGATAAAATAACGAACATAATTATTTAATGAGTAAGCCATATAGAAAATTTCTACTTTAGCTCTGTTCTATAAGCTGTAAATCTGACTAGTAGATTTACAGCTTATAGAACAGAGCTAAAGTAGATAGAATTTTCGAAGCCTTGGTAATGTTCGTTCTGGTAAGTAGTCTTTCCAATGTGTTAGGGTGAAGCTATAGTTTCAATTTTTATAATTTCGTCTTTTTCTAAACCCATAATTGGATTCCACATATCCAAATCGGTTTTAAGATGCTTTTATACAGGATAACTAAGAGCAAATGACACTTGTTCTCTAGATGCTTTGTACAGGTCCACGTGTGAGGCTAAGGACCGCAGTATCATCGGCAAACGCGGAGATAGTCAATTTATAGCAAGCTGGCAAATCAGAGGTATATATTAGGTAGAGCGTTAGTCCGCGAACGCTTGCTTGCGAAACACCAGCGTTGATTTCATAATCTCTTGTCACGTATCCATTATACTTTACCCTAAATAATCGGTTGGATAGGTAGAGGCAATAAGCACTTAATTTTGTGCATTAGACCTTGGTGAAAAACTTTATCAAAGGCTTATGCCACATCCAGAAAAATAGCAGAGTAATATTTTTTCTGTTCAAAATATTTTCTAAACTATTCAGTTAAATGATTAACTTGTTCGATAATGCCATGATGTTCACGGAAACCGAACTGGTGAACTGGGATAGTGCTATTATTATTTAAAAAAATAGTATGAGGTTTCCTAGAAATACTTTTTCGAATATTTTTTACAGGCAAAATATCAAGCTAATAGGTCTTTAGAAAGATGGAATGGTTAGATCGTTCCCTGGCTTTAGTATCATTATAATCTGGGAGATTTCCAATTTTTCGAAAAAACTCCTAGAGTTAAGATCGCATTAAATAATAAAGTTAAAACAACTCTCGGTAGGTTTCTAATCATCAATGGTTTAATTAAATCATATCCTGTGATTTTTTTTAATTTGATATGCTCCTGTACAACTTTATGAATATCCTCAGAACTTGTCGTTAAGTTCGCATCTGTTACACTGATGATACGAGAGTGATGCTCATCTAAAACAAATTCATTTGTTGGGGGTTGGGTCCGAAGACATTACGTACATGCTCAGCAAATAATTGCGCTTTGTTCTTAGCATTTCGTAGTGGACTTTGACCCTCTACCGGTGGTTTTATGTTTCTAGTTGCATTCAGGAGAGAAAAATTTGTATATTTAGTATTTTTTAAACTTTCAATATAACCTTTGTTTTTGCGAGTAATATGTTTATGTATGTTCTGGATCACTTTTTCCATATAACCAAATGCTACGTTGAATTTTTGTACACCTGATAAGTAGTAAAGTAGACAGTTCTAGTGCAGAAGGTACGTTACATACTAACGTACCAATCAGAAGAAAGGTTTAGGTATATAAAGTGGGGAAAATGTATGTTTCATAATTGTACACAAATACTACAATATTTTTGTATACACGGCCAAATCCATTTTATGAAATTGAAACCAAATGTATTTATTGTCGTGTAATAATATGTATGTAGCTATATTGAAGTATATACAAACAATTTAATAGGGAGAAAAAACTTTTGGTTTTTTTTGCAATTTTTATTTGATGAAATTAAAGACTGATGACTTGTATATGTAGTATTTGAGTGTTTTTGGTTTATTGATCTGTATAATATATTTTTTTTTTATTATTTTTTTAATTTTTTCGACAAACATTATAACTTTTACAAAATTTTGTAAAAAAATAAAATTGTTCGACAAAAATAATATTTTTTTTACAAAACTTTGTTAAAAAATATAATTTTTTTATTATGTTTTTTAAGGCTTTTACAAATAAATAAATGTTTTCACAAAATAAAATAGAAAGTTAATTCGTGTCATTTTAATAGAAAATTAATTATTATTTTTTTCCGAATTTGGCAGATATTCACCTAAATCCCTCAGAAATTTTACAAGAACCCGTAATGGCCTTAAATTTGTTAGCAAAAATGCTTAGCTGGATATACGCTGTGCTCATCCTGAAACTCATTGTAAGTTTTTCTTAAATACAATCACAAAATTTTAATAAAAAACTATTCTTTCCAGAGGCCCAATTGGTTCATTTCTCTCTACCCGATCGTTCCCTTAAATACCTAGTTTGGACAATAAATATAAAGAAGATAGATAAAGAATGGTTTTTAATAGTGTCATATAATTATACTAAAGGTTAAATAAAACTTTTAATAAATTAATTGTTTAAAATTGGTACTAATATCAAAGAACCAATTTATATTTTATATTTAAAAAATATAATTTTTTTTATTATGTTTTTTAAGATTTTTACATATATGTATGTAGCAAACAACATATTTAAAGTTGTTCAAAATTTATCCAAATAAATTCATTGGTTTTCAGTTTCATAATATACAAAAATAATATTTTTTACATACATAGCAAAAACAAAAAATATATGTATATTTTGTCACCATTCGTCTAAATATATATTAAAAGTATAAAAAGTAAACAGATACATACTCATAACATGTAAACATTTGCTTCGTGTATATGGGAGAGAAAAATTCTTCTTCATTGATAAACAAAAATAATGTTTGCTTGCCTTCCCATTTCCATATAAATTTCATGAATATTAGATTTAAATATATACAATGAATTATAGTATAATTATTTTTCTCGTAAACATTTTCTAAAGTTATTTATTTATAGTTTAGTTTTTCCGACCTTACCTGTAATTTACCCTTTATTGTTTCAATTTCCTTTTCATATCTGTCAATCTTAACAGAATACATTTTAGCTCTTAAATCAATAACTTCCTTTATTATTTTACCATTGAATTCATCTTTTATCATTCTTTATACTTTTTTATTCAGAAGAGGAAATTGAAAGTATTTCCTTATGAATATGCAGTCGTGTCGAAATATCAGATTATATAGATTTTTATAGCCTTTGAGTATAAATTCTAAGATATATTCTCAAATATTGAGGACATTTAAATTTCATTGTCATTATACTGAACAAAATAAAAATATAATTTAATAAAACCATTACAAATGTAGAAGCTAATATTTAAAGAATTCTTAAAACTTAATTTTTTCCTAACCTTATACAATACAAAATCTTTAAAGAAATTTAAAAAAATCGTCTAAAGTTTTATAGCAAGTTTAGTAATATATACTATTTTTCTTTATTAAATTATCAATATCAGTTGTATGTTCATTATTTTAAAAAGTCTTTAACCAATGTTTTGTGTTCACGAATCACAGTTGCTAGATAAATTTTATCAAAAATCGTAAAATTTTGAAAAAAACAAAAAATGGTCCATTTTTGAACTAAAAATTTTTCAAATAACAATAAATCTCAAACTGGCAAGTGTCACGAAAAATATTTTATCAATATTTCTGTTACTATAATATATAACTTTATTACACGCAAACATATTTTTTAACCAAAAATATTTATGAAATTTTTTTAATAAATATTATAAATAATTTATTGTTTTCCTACTAAAATTAAGTTGGGAAGTTGTGAATGAAAAGTTTATTATCAACAACTTAGGCTATTTCACTGCTAGGATAGTATTTTTAAATTGCACAAGTGTCCACCAGTTTAAACTGCGTGTAAGTTTTAATATAAAAACCAATTTATTTATATTTATTTAAGTAATTATTTAAAAACAAAACTATAAATATGTAGAAATATTTATCACTATTGCAAATATAATAAATATTTTATTACAACAAAAGTTCTTTTAATTTATGAAAATATCGTACACGAATTTAAATTTCAACCTAATTATAATTAACGACATAATTGCCATTAAATTAAAAACCAAAAAAAAAAAAAAAAATATTGTTTTCTAGCTTAGCTTTTTTATACACAGAAAAAGTTTTACATAAATATAAATATAAAAATCTATCTATCATTGACTTCAGTTCATAATATTTATGTATAATTTCTTAAGAATTAAAACTTTTTTTTATATATTTTCAATTGAATCAAAGGTTAAGAAGACTAAAAAAATTTTACAAAAATTTTTGGAATTTTCTGTGGAAAATTTTAAGTTCTTAAGATTTTTAGCTACATTTTGGGAATATTTATTAAGGAAGATGATAAATACCAAAAATAATAATATTGATTAAGTTAAAATAGACATTTTTTGTTTGTTTTGTTATTTTAAATTCATTAATAGAAATATATGAATGCTTAGAAAAGGATAAAGATTTACTTAAATTTGGGAAATGTGGCAACCCTATTAAAAATATAAAATATTTATTAATTATTTTTATAAAAATATTTTGTGTATAGATATTAGTAAAAGTATACAGAAATATTCATAATTTTCCAAGTAATTATTCACGCAAAACTAAAGCAAAAGTTGCAAGTTTGTAAAAATATAGTCATACCCAGCAAAAACTTTGCAGGTATAATTGGAGACAAAAATAAACTACTTATTTTTTGTCCACAAATTCATGTAGTTATCAAAATATGTACCTAAACGAAAACAAAAGAATTTGCCGTCAATGAGACTCGAACTTGGACACACACTAACCATTCATTTTTACTGACTAACGAGTTTCTCAGTACACCATCTCGCACATAGCATGCTAAGCGACAAAAACTCTATTTAGTTTAAAATATCTTTTTAGACATTTTGTTATAAAAAACTAACAGCTTCAGAATGGGGTTGAACAAACAACCTTCTGGTTGTTAATCCGGCGCTGTAGCCATCTCATCCACGTGATTACAGTATTACTGCGCTATTATACTATTGAGTATTTATTAATGTAATACAGAGTAGGCAAATAATAATGACTCCTCATTACCAAGAAACTACTTTAATAAGTAGTTGTTATTACCGAAAACCAAAAAGTTTTTGCTGGGTATATACAATAAATTGGAAATAAATAATAAATTGGAAATATAAAAGTTTAAAGGCCCATATTTCTGAAATGAGGCATGATATTGACTTGAATCTTTCTGCAGAAGATCGGAAATTATATAAGCTAAAGGATAAACTTAATTTGGAATACATACTTTTAAAATTTCTTTCGCTATTTAGAAATAAACCAAACAAAAGGCCCAATTTGGGGTTTTTGGAGAAAATACAAATTTTTTAATTTTAATAACATATTTGTTTACAAAAATATCTTAATGAAATTTGCAGGAAATGTGGATCTTATTAATATAAATAAAAGCGCGTTAAGCAAATTTCAATCAGGGGTAGGGTTTTCCTGAATTCCCAAATAAACTAATCAAAATTCCCAAAAATGTGATTTTTTAAATTTTTGGCTATAGAATCCACATTTTTCCGAAGTCCCGTAGATTTTGATTTAAAACTTTTAACAACATATTGAAGATTCTTAAAATATATTCCGCTTGTCGATTCGTGCTTTGGGATTTGCGAAAATATGGTCTAAAATCAAAACTTTCATATAAAATGGGTCGAATTCGGGAGGGTATGTACCATGACCAATTGAGTTATTGGGCTTGTTTTTTATCTTAAAGTCATCTCTGTGAAGTTGCCTTTCAGAAAAGTGCAAAATTATTATATGGTGCTAAAGAAAATTTTATTTTGGATAAAAAAGAGTGTACATACTTTTTCGGCTAAAAAAAAAACACAAAAATTCGTCTTTTTTGCAGTTATCAAATTCAAAATCATTTATTTTTGGACTCGGTAGAGATATCGACTTCAATTTTTTTTATTCAATAGATAATTTTGTTCTTTAACTAGTTAAGAAAAAAATAATAAAATCGGTCGGAAATACTAGGATATATATGAAAAAAACTGGACCAAGAACATGCAAAATTATGGTGCTTAAAAATTCAAACGCAAATAACTCGAAAACTATAAGAGATACAAACTGTAAGAGAAACAAAAATTTTGCTAGCGATTAAAAATTTTTTATGACAGAGGTACCTAACTTTGAGCCTCCTTAGCTCCGTCCCTGGGGGGATTGTTGTACCCCCCTTACAAACATTACATTGTGCTCTCCTCTGCTACGCCTATACCAAATTTCATGAAAATCCAACCGATCAGAAGTTACAGATTTATTTCCAAAAAATTTCGATTCTGCCCCACTGTGTATTAGATTAATGGCACCTTAATCTAAGACGTCTACATATAGTAATAGTAAACAACGAAAAAGTTAAGGATGCGATTTCGGTAAGCATTGAGTTGACATGTATTTTAATACAAAACACTCAGAATATACCTTTCCTTTTTGCGATTATGTTTTTAATAGAAAATAGCTGAAATGGAACATATATGTAGAAGATATTCTCCTGTCCCGGAATTATCCTTAATTTAAAAGTGTTTTCATTAATAAGTTACGAATGAAACCAAAATATACATATATATATATTTTCTTCAATGCAAAATGCAAAAGAAATAATTCCGAAATAGCTTTAAACTAGGGTCGAACCTACTTTAAAATTAATTTAAAGTTAACATTAAACCAAAGGTACATTAAGGTTTGTAAAGCTGTGTTAGGTTTTTTTGAATATGGCTGGAGGTTGATACTTACGGTCATATATGTGTGTAAGTTAAAATTGTTCATAAAAGCTTAAATTTTTTGAAATATCATCGGGAATTTTTTGATTTTCCCGGGAAAACAGGAAATTTAATATTAATTTAATATGTAGTTTTCAAATCCTATAGCAAAAATATTACTGTTTTTAATGCCTAAATGAAAAATGTACATTATTGAACACACACTACTTACTAAAGATATTTTTAGATGATAATACTGAATATTAAGATTTGTCAAAAATACGATGCAAAAGAAATATTTTAAATTATTCAAAAACACTTGATTTTCATATGTATCAATAAAATATTTTTTCTATATTATCAAAAATAAGATTATACAAAAGTATTACCGTCTGAAGTATTCTCTATCGAGTATTAATAGAATGTCTTAAGAATTTGATGAAGTTTCAAAACAATTTTATTTTTCGCAAGTGAATTATTTTATTTTTTAATATATTATTGGATTGTGGAAATGAATATTAAATAAGTTGCGCTTCGAAAATATTTACTATTATAAAAAAATTATTAAGTTTCAGTTCTTTGAAACAAATGTCTTATACAAGCAGTGAAACTGTAAATAAACATAAATAAATGTTAAAGGATTTTAAAACTGTTAATAAAACCAATTTTAAATATTTTTCAGAATTGTGTTTTACATCTCTAAATTGGAAAGAATTAATTAATAATAATGATTAAAGATGTATATTAGATGGAAATAAAACGATAAGAAAAACTATTTGTATTGAAACTTAAATATAGTACCCTAGATTAGGGTCATAACTCAAAAAAATAATTTTGCCGAAATCGCATTCAAAGAAGATAAAGCTTGATATATGCGCTTTTTACATCAATAACTCAAAAATCTCGATTGTAGAGTTATGCCATTCTTGAAATAAAGAAAGCGATATGCTTTAGTTTACTTTTTGTAAGATATCTAATGATTTCTTCATTATCTATGCAGATTAGATTTTATAAGATTAAGTTTGTTAAATATTTTCTTCAGATCGAAACATATATTCTTTTAATTTCGGTCGGTTTTTTTTTTGCGTCGAATACTCGGTTTTTATTATTTTCAGAAAATTTGCCTAGATATTTGCATCATAATAGCTTTTAAATTAGAAAAATGTTTGAAATAATTTGTAATAAAATCACATCGGTGGAATTAGCAACAGATTTTAATCATTAATCTTTTTTTCATATTGTTTCCATAATATGAACAGAAAATCAAAAATATGTATTACTAAGAGTGGAAAATGTTATATGCAGATAATATAAGAATCTTTATTATTAAAATAATTGGCGAATAATGAGGGTTACATGCAAAAACAAAGTGTTAAATTAACAAAATCAATGAGCAAGTAGAAATATATTTCAATAAAATCCAAAAATAACACGCTGCTACAGCGAAAATCACTCGAGAAATGGCATAGCGTACATTTTAGGTCTTTTAAGGTCACATTTAAGTGTCACATTCAAAAAATTAAATGAAATTAAATCTAGAATTTCCGAACTGCTAGTCCGATTACACTGATATTTCACACAGTGATATTAGAGGTGTAGGCGAGTTTAAGTTTCAAGTTTGTATGATATAGACATAACGTGTCCACTGGCTCCCAAATTTGTACACCTTGAGTATTAAAAATATTAAAAACCCAAGGCTATTTTGCTATGTCTTCATAACCGATGTCAGGGAGCAAAAATTCCTATCATCAAAAACTTAAAGCAGATTAAACTATGTAAACAATATACTTCTTTAATTCCGGATTTGCGACTTGCAAAATTAAGGCAAAAATTGGAAAATCGTGAAAAAGTAGGTCGAATTTGGGAGACCTTGGTTCCCGAAAGATTAAAGTTTTTACAATTTTTTCCTTCACACTATTTTCTATAAAGTTGTTTTTGAGAAAATTATAAATACTATATATATGCTACTTAAGAAAAATTTTTTCTAACTGAAGAGGAATGCAACTACTTTTCTTGGAAAAAAAAAACAGCCAAATCGACCTCTTTTCAAAATTCAAATGCATATAACTTTTGATTCCGTAAATATTTTTTACGCAATGTTGTTATTTGTTTTTAATAAAATAAAAAATATTTAAAAAAAAATTGGGTAAGACTTGGAACCACTATAGAGAAAACACTTCACCAAGGAAGCTCAAGAAGTAAAAATTTTAATCTTTGAAGCCCAATATATCTTAAACTAAAAGATATAATTTACACATACGATGATGTTTTTTGTTTATCTCGACTAGCATCTACTCATATAAAAATCTTTTGAATCGGTTTAGAATTAACGAATCAGGATCGTTTTTAGATTTTTAATACCCGAGGGTCCTGGGGACCACCCCGCGATATAAATATATATATATATATATATATATATATATATATATATATATATATATATTGTTACGAAATTGTACTTGAATTCAAATATAACGGTTTTAACGGCTGGTTTAAAATTAAATAATGTTTCTCAATCTTTCTCAATGTTTTTCGACCTTTCTGTTTATGTTAACAGCAGTTAACATATCTGTAGAAATTATTAACATAGCTGTAAACATACAACATTGAATGAAAAACTTTCACCATTATTTGTAAGTATGGCAACACTAAATGTTTAAGCTGCTAACATTAACATCGAAAGCTTTAGAATTCGAATATACTAGTTTGTCCGTTGAGAACATTATAGAAATAGAGCTTTCGAGAAGCATCTAGATAGTAGTGCGGTGTATACAAATTGGCCGTGAGAACACCATTGAGTGAGTCTAAGAGTGTAGTTTAAGTGTGTGTATTAGAACACATAGTGACTATTTAAACTGTTTTTAAATAAAATAAAGAGTCGTTACAACTTTTAAACTACTGAACTGCTTTTATTAGCAGTGTTCCGGTTTATTTAAAAGGAAATAAACCACAGTTTTTAAAAGGTAAAAACCTAACAATACAAATAAATGGAATAAAAACAAATTCATATTAATAGTTTTTTTTTTTAAATAAAATAGAAGGATTTATTTGTGAAACTTCCGTTTTTTTTTTTTTTTTTTTTGCTAACTATCAATGTTAACACTCAACGGCAGCAGCAAAACATATCTAATATAATTAAATTTAAATATAAAGTTAATTAATCATTTTAATAAAAAATTATTTGGAATATTTTATTCTGCATTCTTATGTGGCGATTTAAGTGCAGAACATAAGAAATTACTACTTCATATCAATGTCCGTTGGATTTCGAAGGGAAATATGCTGAAGAGATTATACGAATTAAAGACAGAAGTAGACATTTTTCTTTTGTATAAGAATGAAGATCTTTATAAAAAATTTACAGAAAACTATTTTTATATATTATTTTGCTTTTATCTCTAATTTTTTCGAGACGTTAAATAATCTTAACGTTAAACTAAATATATTAAAATGAATTTCATTCAATAAGTGCTTTTATGTGCAAAATTTCTTTGTGGAAAAGACGTCTTTAATCCCCTCTACCAAAATATTCCACATTTCCATTGCTGAATAATATCTTGGATTCATCTGATATTCAAAAAGAACATATCGAGGGCCTATTTTCAAAACCCTCTATCTCGAAAAACACAACTTTTCAGATGAAAAAATCTATTTATTTCTCTTATTTTACAAGTATTCAAAAAATTTTCTTTTACAATATTTATTTAAAAGCACGACTAAATCTTACCTATAATTTGCATTGCAAAAACATGCATTTAATTACCATATAATGTTAAGTAAATTAGTAATTTAAAAAAAAAACAATATAGTCAAATAGGCTATTTTATTTTAGGATTGGAGCAGAGGAAATGGTACACACCATACAAACAAAACAATTATTAATAATGGAGTAAAAATTATTTATCGCTTAAATTAAAAATATTAGAGAAAAAGTTTCAAAATTATGTGGGAATAACTTCCTTATTAAGAATTATAATTATTATGAAAATAGGGCGGGCAGTTCTAGGGGAAGTGTTAGCCCTCATACAAGATAAATCTTAATTATCGCATATTTAAGGAATTATTACACTGAAAGTCTCGAGATTTTGAGAGAATATTTTTTGTCAAGTTACACAATTAATATGGAAATAGTAGGGTAGCTTTATAGGAGGTAATAGCCGCCATACAAAGTGAATATTTATTATCGAATATCTAAAGGAGTATTCAACCGATTTCAATTTTTTGGCCAAATTCCTATTCAGCATGTATACGTTAGTAAGAATTGATATATATTATATTTAGATTTCCAAAAAATAAAACAATTACTCAGAGAGATAGAGGGTTTTACATATAATATATAACAATAAATAATTTATTTTGTAAGATAGAGGGATACAAAAGAACTGATAAAATTGGAAAAAGTATGAATTTTCATTTGGAATTTATATCATAGTTGAGGGTTATTATAGGAAATATAATGGTGTCAAAAACACAGTTTCATAAAATCTTGAGATTTAAATATAGGCCATCGATATGAAAAGTATTGTAATATACTTTGATTCACTTCATGATGACTTTTTCCGATTTCCCGGAGCTTAAAACCAACTCTTACTAAACGAGTTTACTTCGTAATCCATTCATCATTGCTATCGACGACATACCCGATAATTTTTTAAGAATAAGCAATAGAACTAAAAAATAATTCGTTTGGCAAAGTTTACACGTTGGTTGGAAATAGAGCGTTAAAACTTTTGTTATAGTTTGTATCTATATGTTTGTACGAAACTAGTTTTTCTGCCGTACAGTTCATAAAATCCAAATTTAGATCACGTTTGTATGTGGAAAATGAAGTAAGATGTCCTTTGTCACAAATTTTTCCCAATGTTAAAACGGTAGTAAAAACAAGGACATTTTATTACGTTTAATATTTTTTTTAATTTTTTATGAGCTTTAAAAGGTTTTTTTATCTAATATATAAATGAATTTTGGCAACGCAATTTTATTTTTCATTTCTACTATACTAAAAATAAAAAAGAGTTCCGCGAAAAACAAAAATTTCTAAAAGGGTCCGTGAAGCATGAAGAGGTGGAAACCCCTGCCAGTGGTCCTAAACAACCATAGCACAGTGGTTCTAAAACAAATTTTTTGGAAATAATTTTGTAACTTAAGAACTACTGGATGTATTTGAATGAAATTTCATATGGCCAATGCTGAGATGTGTTTTTTATTTATTTATTTATTTATTTATTTATTTAATAGCCAATGAAATTACAATTTCTTACAGGCTAGCATATATATTATTCTTAAAGCTATTAACAATAAAATATTTTCATAATCATTCAATAACAAAAACTTATTACTTAACTAAGTTAAAAATAATCCTCTTAATGCGGATTGGATTTAATGAGAAATCAATATATGGATAGAAACTGTTGAATTGATTGCATATACGTCTCATGGGATCAAAGTTGGCATAATTGGTTCGAAAATATTTTATTTTTAAAGGAGTATAATTTCTAGTTGGACGATTTGGGATTACGAATTCGATCTTACAAAGCAGGAACTCAGAATTAATTGAACCGTTTACTAAATTAATTACAAATGAAATATTCATATATTTTCTCCTACTTTCAAGAGTAGGGAGATCAATAAGCTGTAATCGACTTTCATATGATGGTAGATTAATATTAGGATTCCATGGAAGATTACGAAGACAAAATAAGAGAAATTGTTTCTGGACCGATTCAATTTTCTTTATATGAACTTCGTATTGAGGATCCCAGACCACGGAAGCATATTCCAGGATTGGTCTTACAAGAGATATGAATAATTGCTTGGAAACATAAGGATCATTAAACTCTCATCCCCAGCGCTTGAGGAAACCTAGAACTCCTTTTGCCTTATTAACGATTTGTGAAACGTGGGAGTTAAAGGATAGTTTACAATCAAGCAACACACCCACATCAAGAAGTTGATATTCATTTATTGTGTATCTACAGAGTACTGGACTTCTTCTATAGAACATCATGTGTTTACACTTTTTTAAATTCAGATCCATTAGATTCATCATACACCAATCATAAAGATTGTCAAGATCTGATTGGAGTAAGGAACATTGATAGGAATAGTTAAAGCTATGGAACAGCTTTACATCATCAGCATACATTAATATTTTAGAATTCCTAATGCAAGCTGGTAGATCATTTATAAATATTAGGAATAGTAAGGGGCCGAGATGACTACCTTGTGGAACACCAGATAAAACAGGAATGGTTTTTGATGTACATTTGTTAAATTAATAAAACATACGAGCATAACTACCCGCTTGAGTATTTGTAGGATACTAAATTTTATTTACAAAATTATTCTTAAGTACTAACATTGAAAACCTTAAACCTAACTAGATCTGATAAGCTACGATTGTACACATGCACACACTAGCGACCCTTAATTTATTACTCGTTAAGTGTTTTATGATCATGTTTAGGCACATGCGTATTTTAGTGATAAAAACAAAAGGTTTCATTGTCTGTGTTAGTGTTTGTCAAAATAACCAATTACACAGAATTACATACATATGGAAACTAAATTATCTCTTACTCTAATGACCTTTTTTATCTTTTATTCTTAGAACTAATGGAAATTTCTTTTTATGGGCAATTCCATCTCCACTAAATTATCTCTTACTCTAATGACCTTTTTTGTCTTTTATTCTTAGAACTAATAAATATTATCTTTTAATAATAAACATGTTCAATTCTGAACATTCTGCCGGGCCTCTAGAGGAGCTGGAGCCGAGAAATCTAATTTTACTACAGTATTATTACTGCGGCAACACTGATATTTAATATATATACAAAACAATATTAGAATACCAATTATAATTAATATCAAAGATGCGTGTCCTGATACAGTATGGAGTTGAATTCTTTTTAATTCAACGTGGGATGTCTTCATTTTTTCGACTGCATTTTTTAAATAGTTCATCTCCTTTGTGTTGTTGATAATTGTCACGTCTAAAGGTTTCACCAGCCTTGATTCTACTTGCGGAAGTTCTAGACCCCATGAAGATGTCTGGATAGGTGACTGCACACGTGATGTAAATCGTTGTGAGGCTGTTAATGTCACTCCTTCATATGTTGCAATACATCCTGGTGATAACGTCAGAATTCCTTTAAAAGGTAAAGTTGTCCAGCTGCGCTTTCCCTGACTACAATCCACTGTAATCATGAAGTTGCTAAATACGGCGAATATCCAATTATTTTCAGTGGATGTTTGCTTCCAAAAGCTTGTAGTTGAAATTTCCTCGAATTCGCAATCAGCGTGCCTGGATTGTTTTAAGGCTGACACTTCACAAGAGCGTTCAGTTGCTGGCTTCCATGGCATATTACCAATACAATTAAACTGACCTTGTAAATTCTTCTCACATGCGTTCAATTGCACTAGCGACATCAAAAAGTACATGTTGGAAGCAAAGTTGTATGCAATCAATTCATTTCCAATTCTTGGCATCATCGTATGGTTCTTATTACCAGCTGGCAGCTTTATTATTTCGTAAACTTCAGAACTGTGCTCATACAATAAAGGTATTTCCAACTGAATTACTAACCGTGACTCCATTATGATCCCTTTAGAAGTCATTGAATGGTAGACCTCTTTCAGCTCTGTTCCCGTAGCTTCTCCAGGAAGAACTAAATTATTAGGCAACATCTTCTTGATTTCTGACAATTGTTTATGGAGCTGTGATGGCTTCAATAAATCAAGATTCACATGCCCGTGATTAATATCTATCAATAAGTTTATAATTGAGGATTGAATCCTGCTGCAGTCATCAATCATTAGGTTTAATTGTGTGGACAAAACTTGGAATAATATAATCAAACGCTCGGTGTTTCTAGTACTTTGAACTTCTTCGTTGAACAGCTTCAGCTGGTTATACATTTTATTGAAGTTCGCGTTAACATCGTCTGTAGTCTTTTTCAGTATATTTATAGTTGAGTCTACAATGGACGTTTGTTTTTGGATTAAGTTGTTCAATTCCTGTTGATTTTCAGACACATTTCTCATATTCTCCTCCATTTTATCTCGGTCATCAGCATCCATCATCCCAAAAAGCATGTGATACAAAGACCCCACAAATTCGAAGGGAGCTCTTTTCTCTCGGGATTTGGTTAATAAAAGATCGTTATTTTCATTAATTATATTGATTTTTCTATCCATTGTTGAAATTAGCATTTCACATGCTTCTTTGTAATATCCAAGATTTGGACACTCCTTTTTAACCCTTTTTATCAACGTCTGTATACGTTCCCTCTCTTTTTGATATGTTGAAAGATCGAAATATATTACTAAGCTCCATTTCGAATTGATTATATTTATTTGGCCTATGTTGTCTAGATATAATGCTGTATTTGAAGAAATCTCCTTGATTGAAAATGGCTTATTGGCTTCTAACGGCGCAGTCTTTACTTGCTTCATTATCACAATCAGCAATAGCAGGAACCCTAACATTCTTAACATCTTATTTTCTTTTGGTTTCTTTCTTGATGTACAAAAACTTGTAACTGAAGAACCATTTTCTTCACCGTCATGCTCATCTGACACCGGCAATGCGCATACTTTATTTATTGGACTTGAGTATGCTGTTTGGAAGTTTTACAGTCACAACTCTTACCATGCCATCTTTACCTTCATGTACCTCTGTCACCCTTCCCAGAGGCCACTTCGCAGGGTATGTTGGTTCATCCTTTACCAGTACCACTGAACCTTTCTTTAAGTTCTCCCTAGGCTGCCTCCACTTTGCTCTTTGTTGCAATGTCACCAGGTCTTCCTCCTTCCACCGATTCCAAAAATCTTTTTTTAATTTTTGGATAAGCTTCCATCTATTAAGTGAACTTATCTTAGACTCATCAATGTGCTCCGGACAGTCGATTAGGGGTCGACCAATCAGAAAATGACCTGGTGACAATGTATCTATAATATCGCTGCTCTGACTATCCACTTCTACCAGAGGTCTGGAATTCAGAACTGCTTCTATTTGCGTCAGCAGCGTACACATTTCTTCAAAAGTCAGCTTTGTATCTCCAATTATTCTTTTTAGATGATATTTTGTAGATTTCACACCCGCTTCCCAAATCCCTCCAAAGTGAGGGGCTGCGGGGGGAATGAAATGCCATTGTATTTTTTGTGATGCCAAAATTGGTATAATGCTTTTTGATTCATTGCTTTTTATTGCTTTTTTGAACTCTGCATCTAATTTTTTATTTGCACCAACGAAATTAGTGCCATTATCCGAATATATATGACTACAAAAGCCTCTTCGTGCAAAAAATCTTTTCAGCGCTGCCAAAAATGCATCAGTTGTTAGATCGCTGACAGCTTCTAAATGAATTGCTTTAGTTACCATGCAGACAAACACTGCAATATATCCTTTAAATGATTTTAAGCCTCTCCCTTTTGAACATTTCATCTGAATTGGCCCTGCATAATCTACTCCTGTATGCATGAATGGGGAAGATGGCGTAACACGTACTTCGGGCAGATTCCCCATGAGCTGTTTGGCTGAGTCTTGTCTATAGCGCACGCATTTTGTACAATTTCTAATGTGTTTCTTCACAGCTGCTTTTGCCCCTACAATCCAATATTTTCTTTTTATATTTGCCTCTACTAGTCGATTGCCTCCATGAAGTGTTAAGGTATGTACATTATCTATTATCAACGATGCCAAATGTGAATTTTGTAAAATTATTGGATGTTTTTGGTTGTAAGGCAGACTTGAATTAATCAACCTTCCGCCCACCCGAAGAATGTTGTCGCTGTCTATAAATGGGTATAGACTTTGGATTTTACTAGTAGAGCTGACTATGCGGTCTTTCTTTAAACTTATAATTTCATTTTTAAATTCATATTGCTGATGGTGACAGATAATCAATTTTTCTGCCGCTTCTACTTCCGCAACGGTCAAGTATTTTTGATTATTACGTTTGCCTTTCATTCTGTTCGTGAATCGCAAAACATAGCCCACAACCCTAGTCAGCTTATTTAACTTCGAATACTTGCTCATAAGTTCATTAAAAAAATTTAATTTTGTTGCAGGGTTTGTCATGAAACATGATATTATTGGCTGTTCTTCTTGATGTATTGGCCAATGTTCTGTTGGTTTCGACAGCCAATTGGGACCATTCCACCATAATAAATAGTCCTTGAATTTGTCGGCGTGTATTCCTCTAGACGCAATATCTGCTGGGTTATCTTTGCTGCTAACATGCTGCCATAATGCTGTAGGCACTAGCGTGTTGATTTCGTTCACTCTGTTTCTTATGAATTTATCCTTATTTCTGTTGTTCTGAATCCAACCCAATGTAATCGTTGAATCACTCCAAGCGTATATTTTTTGTTGACGTTTAAAGATGTCTGCTACTTTACGCAATAGCCTCGCTAAAAGATGTGCTGCGCTAAGCTCCAGTTTTGGAAGAGTTTTTCTATTCTTAATCGGATTAACCTTGCTTTTAGCTATCAGTAATATCACAAACGACTTGACCTTTATATATACTACTGCTGCATACGCTTTTTCAGAAGCATCGGCGAACCCGTGCATCTCTAATTCCATATCGTTTTCCGATTTAATCCATCTTGGGATAATAATTTGTTGAAGACTCATTATGTTTTTCGTAAATTCATCCCATTCTTCTTTTAGCGCACTAGACAACACTTCATCCCATGTTGATTGTTGTAACCACAATTTCTGTATAAAAAGTTTTGCTACCAACGTAACTGGTGACAACCAGCCTAATGGATCAAAGATTCTGGCAACATCTGAAAGTGCTTGCCTTTTTGTTATTTTATCTTTTTGAATAAAATTAATATTGAACATAAATTCATCCTTTACTGGATCCCATTGAAGGCCCAGTGTCTTCACTGATTCGTCATCCTCAATTTCAATGACTGCATTTTTCTGAATGCTTTTAACATCTTCGATCACATGTTTATCGTTTGATAACCACTTCCTTAAATTAAACCCGAATTTCTTTAGCTGATATTCAATTTTACGCTGAATACTTTTGCATTGTTGAATTGTATCTGCTCCAGTTTTCTCTCCATAACACATGTTGATAAGATTGATCTTCTTCTACAATCTTAATTTGACGGTACATTTTTTCCACATCCGCTGTCACTACATATCTCCACAACCTCCACTTTATGATGATGTCAAAGATATCCTTTTGAAGTTTCGGGCCCGTAAACATTGTATCGTTTAAGCTATTGCCGTTTGATGATTTAGCGGACGCATCGAATACTACACGTAATTTTGTTGTTAGACTGTTTTCTCGTATTACCGGTTGATACGGTAGGTAGTACTTTCCACTATGGCTCTTATTTACCTCTGTCATGTGACCCAGCTCTAAGTATTCTTGCATAAATTTGACGTAGTCCTTTTTTAGCTTTATGTTGCGATCTAGTCTTCTTTCTAATGATAGAAACCTGGCTAACGCTTGTTTTTTGGATTGGCCCAAATTGATGTCATCTCTAATTGGCAATTTTACTACAATTTTGCCATTTTGGTTAATCATTTTAGTTTTTTCGAATATTTCTAGGCAGTGTTTATCTTCAGAATTTTCTTCAGCATTTGGAAGCTCTTCAAGCTCCCAAAACCTCTCCAGATTGGTTACGGCTGACAATAACTTGTTATTATTGCTGTTACTACTATAGACTCCTGTTAAAATCCAACCTAATTTTGTAGATTGAGCCACTAAGCCATTCTTTTTGCAAACCCCTTCTTCTAGAATGTCGCCAAATACGTCAGCTCCAATCAGGATATCAACTCTATCTGACTTATTGTACATTGGATCAGCTAGAACGTAGTTGTCCCACTGACTGAGATCAATTTTAAATGATTTATCAGGTTGTGGTCTTGAAATTGAAGGTAAAACTACCGCATCAGTACTTATAACTTGGTCACTATAGAGGCGTGGTTGAATTAATAGTTTCACCATTGCCTTTGATGTGGCCACTATTGTACTTCCAAGTCCTTGTATGTTAGTTTTGCACTTAATTCTTCGAAGTCCTAATATTTGTGCAGCTTCTTCTGAAAGTGCTGTAATTTGTGATCCCTGATGAATTAATGCTCTTAGCATAATTAATTCTCCACTTGCTGCACGAACTTTTACCTGTGAGGTCGCTAGCAGTGTTGTTGTAGTTGTGTTTGGTTTTTTTATCATCATTGATTTTGATGTACTAGATTTTGGTTCCTCGTTTTTTTCCTCATCTTTATGTAGCAGTCTATGGTGTTCTTTTCCGCAAAGACCGCATTTAGTTTTATTAGAACATTTCCTATCAAATTTGTGGTTAATGCATGTAAAGCATAATTTATTTTTATAAGCGATTCTTCTGCGGTCAGCCATTGGTAATGTTATAAACTTTCTGCATACACTCGTTAAATGGCCATTCATGTTGCAGTAAAGGCACGCTTGTTGTGCCTGAAGTTTGTTGGAAACTTTTGTATTGTCACCCACTTTTTTCTGGTACTTATATCCTTGGCGCTTCGTAACTGCTTCCAAGGCTTGAACTTGTTGCTCCAAAAATTTCAAAACGTCATCAAGACTTTGAATTTCTTTTGTTTTCTTAACCTTTTGTTCATAATACCGGAGACCATCATTGTCTAGTTTTCTGATTACAATGCGAGCAATAAACGGTTCAGCATCCGTTATCTTCACATCCATTCCTTTAAGTGCATAAATGCAACTGTTTGTTGTGTCCAATAGCTGCTTTACACTTGCGGATGACCATTGGTTGATCTAGTAGTTTGTCGACTTGGTTGGTAAACAACAGCCTTCGATTCTCGTATCTTTGTTTGAGAATTTCAAAAGCCGCCACATAGTTTATATCCGTCACTTTCAGGTGTTGAACTAGTTTCTTAGCTTCACCTTTTAGTGCTGTCACCAATCGATACATTTTCTCCACATTAGAGAGATAATTGCAGTCATGCACAAGGCTCTTAAACATATCATGAAATGGAGCCCAATCATTTATGTCTCCATGAAACTCAGGTATTTCTATTTTACCTAAGTTTGAAATGCCCCTGGCATCAATTCTTGGCTCATTGACCTGTTCCCTTGAAGGATTTTTTACGTTTTTTGCACGTACTGCAAGAGCCATGTAATACTCGTCCTCAATATCTTCCTTGAGGATACGCACTTCTTTAGTGCTATTAAACTCGCATAGTTTTTTATAAACGTCTTCCAATGCTAAAAATCGTTTTTTTATTTGCTGCGTCTTTATGTCCAGTAGCTCGTTGGATGCATCAGATACTATTGTATGTAGTTCTGATATCCTTTCGCGCATCCATTCTACCTTTTTGATAAATTCTTCCAGCAGTTCTTCGGCTTTTCCTTGGACATTGGTAATGTCCTTGTTTTCTTTTTTACCGGCTATTGATTGCGTCCATTGGCTTTCTGATGATGACGTACCGGCTTTTATTAACTGCTTCTTTTGCTGGTGAACAATTTCCTGATGTTTATCTAGCTCTTCTTCATTCATTACTTGTTGAATTAATTCAATATTTTCTGCTATTACATCCTCTATTGATTCAAAATACTTTTGTTCAAAGTAATCTTCAGACGTTCTTCCTGTTGTCAAAAGTGCTGTATTATTTGCCTCAAATTCAGCTCGAATCTGGTCAATACGTTTAGATACCTCAGGAATTCTTGTAGCGCGAATTGTTTTCAAGCTTAGTTTTGTCCGAATTGTAACTAGCTCGTCGCCCAACTCTTTTTGGCGTTCAAATAATTTTGCTTTATTAGCCATAGCTAATATGCTTTATATTATTAATGTTTATAGATATAATATCTGTGTATTTGGATAATTATTCACAACACAATCCCTGTTTTAGCCGAGATTGACGCTTTTTTTTTACTCACAATCCCTGTTTAAGCCGAGATTGACGCTCTATAACTTTTTTGTATACTATTTTAAAAATTTTATTTTTCAATAATATCTAACGCTTGTTAAATTTATTATTCTTTAATTTTTATTTTCCACACTGGTTTTTTTTTTCTCTCAAAGGACCAAATGTTAAATTAATAAAACATACGAGCATAACTACCCGCTTGAGTATTTGTAGGATACTAAATTTTATTTACAAAATTATTCTTAAGTACTAACATTGAAAACCTTAAACCTAACTAGATCTGATAAGCTACGATTGTACACATGCACACACTAGCGACCCTTAATTTATTACTCGTTAAGTGTTTTATGATCATGTTTAGGCACATGCGTATTTTAGTGATAAAAACAAAAGGTTTCATTGTCTGTGTTAGTGTTTGTCAAAATAACCAATTACACAGAATTACATACATATGGAAACTAAATTATCTCTTACTTAATGACCTTTTTTATTTTTTATTCTTAGAACTAATGGAAATTTCTGTTTATGGGCAATTCCATCTCCACTAAATTATCTCTTACTCTAATGACCTTTTTTGTCTTTTATTCTTAGAACTAATAAATATTATCTTTTAATAATAAACATGTTCAATTCTGAACAACATTCTCTGAATAATACACATTGGCATCTATTTTTAAGATATGTGGAGATCCATTTAAGGAAAACAGGAGAAAATCCGAGCTTATCCAATTTGAACAGTATGAGATCGTGATTTACTTTATCGAAGGCTTTACTGAAATCTGTGTATATTACGTCTGTCTGTAAACCGGACTCAAATACGGTTATAACTGAGGTTGTGAACTCCAAAAGGTTAGTAGTAATGGAACATCCTTTTTTAAATCCATGCTGAAATGTCGAAAGATAACATACAACTTGATGCGAAAGGATTTCAGTAACTATCTTTTCGAAAAGTTTTGGAATAACACTTAATTTAGCAATACCTCTATAATTGGAAATGTTGGATCTGCTACCGGATTTAAACAAAGGTATAATATAAGATTTCCTCCAAACTTCAGGAAAGTAACCACTAAATATTGATATGTTGAATAAGTATGTTATTGGAGATATAAGAGAATGTAAACATTTTATAAGAACACAGCTTGGAACACCATCAGGTCCACATTTATCAGAATATTTTAGATTCTGTACAGCTCTCAGTACCATCGATTTATCTAATGTTGGACAATTTATAAGGGTTGCAACTGGAATTGGATATGGATAATTGGAAAGTTCATGTGAATCTTTATCAGAATAGGCGGATGAGAAGAAAGCAGCAAACATATCGCAAATATCTGCATCGTTTGAGGATTCTTTATCTCCAAATTTCATCATGGACGGATATTCAGAGACTCGACGCTTAGAATTTACGAACTGGTAAAAATATTTTGGATTATTTTTAAAGTTTCTTTTTACCCTAAAAAGATAATTATTGTAACATTTGATATTTTCCGAATTGTAAACTGATCTTGATATGGATAATCAATAGGTAAACCGGATTTTTTGTATTTTCTATAATGTTTGTTTTTCAAATTTTTTAAGCCATTGAGCTGCTTTGTAGTCCAAGGCGGTCCATGTGCAATTTTTTTTCTCGTCATTGGTATTGATTTCTTAAAACATTTAAATAAGCCATCATAGAATTTATTCAAAATGATGTCAATATTACGAGGGCATACTTTATTGTAAGGAATATATTCAAACCAGTTTTCAGAATAAAGTAGGTGATTTAATTTGGAATAATCAGCTTTACTAAAATCAAAAACCATCTCATTATTTACAGTGGATTGTAATGATATTTTTGTTTCAACGTTTACGCTTATTTCAAGAGTGGGGTGATACGCATCTTCGGGTGTTAATAATGGATTAATGCGAAGAATATTAATTTCTTCAGGTTGATCAACAAATACAAGATCAAGTAGTTTGCTAAGCTTGTTTACTATGTTGTTTATTTGGAATAGTCCCATATCAGCAATAGCATCCAGTAATTCAATAGATGTTTCCGATCTTATTGATGGGCTTAAAAAGCATGAATTAGGAGTTTCGCACCATTTAATATTTGGAATATTAAAGTCACCAAGAACAATTATGGAGTCTCCAGGTTTGGATTGATTAGTTACAAATTTTATCGTGTTTGCATGTTGTTCATAAATTTGAATGTTTGACGCAGGAGGAATATAAGAGCAAGTTATAAAAATTGTTCTAAATTTAGCTTTAACACATACGGCGATAAATTCAATATTTTGATCATTGTTAAAAAATATTTCTTCTGAAGGAAAAAGAGTTGAGACAGAAATCAAAACTCCCCCACCTTCTTTGCCCACTCTATCACGTCTATAGATTTGAAATTTACTGCACATTATTTCAGAATTATGAATTTCTTTATCAGATTTATTTCGGAGCCACGTTTCAGTGAGTACAATGATATTATGCTCAATATCAAAGCTCTCTAAATAAAGGGATTTTAACTTTGTGTTCATACCTCTAACATTTTGGTATGCGATGGAGATAGCTGAGAAGTTGTAATCATTTTTTGGAAAAATATTAATATTTAACGGATTATTTAATTCAATTAATTTTTTGGATTTGTATCAAAAGCCCTGGGAAGAATTACGTTGTTATCATCACGATAAATAAATTGTCGAACAATTGTGTTGATGATGACTTAGCAGTTCTTTTACGTTTTGGTCTCAAAACTATCTAAATTTGTAAATTTAGAAAAAAGTTCACCATATTTAGTTAGTTTTCCTTGTAGAGATGAAAAGTCTTTTTTAATTCCATCGAAATCTGCTTTATGGCTTTTGAAAAAATTGTAAAATTCAATGCCAATTACTCTGCAATTTGGACAAGTCCACTGTAAGTTTTTGGCATTGTCAGATAATGCATCAGCATCACGAGCTTTGAGGCCACTACATTTTAAGTGGTAATTTCCCAAACACAACCAACAGGAAACCATACGTTCTTCTCCGGAATACTGTTCTAATTCATTTGGAAGAGCACAGGTTCTTAGCGGGTATGATGGACTGGGGATGAACCTCCAAATTTGGTCACGGGTATGATTTTTTTTTTAAATCACCAAATTTTGATTTATGATTTGATTGTAAAAAAATTTCACACGTAGTGCTTATATGTGTGGGATTTTTTATTTTAAGAGATATTTAGACCGAAGTATAATTTTGACCCATTTTTGGATATGTTTTTTTATTTAAGTTCAAATTTATTTTTTAAAGAATAAATAATAAAATTTAGTGTAAATTAGTGTATTTAAGTCATTATATTCCGCATATTAAAGAATGAAACCTACAAGTTTCGGTAATATAATAAAACAATCAGTTATATCCATCCATTTGATATTCCTTAGAAGTATCCAGAAAACTTTCTTCAGTACATAAATAAACTCTTTTGTTTTATTTACATTATTAACATTTTTATCACAGTGATGATGACATTGAAATATAAAGTTTTGTGCTGCGTTCTTTTTGAAATGCCTAAAAGCAGTAGAGCTGAATGTATAATATATAACTACATTAACACATTTTATTGAAGCGTAAGCAATTGTTACTGCAGAATTGGATAAAGTTAACAATTTTTTCAAATTATTCGAAACAAAAATAAAGACAGTAAAAAATAATTGCATATGGAAGTTTCAACCTTGTTGGAAAGCATCATGGAAATTAAAACCACTAAAAAAAACACTCAGAAAAAGTAGACTGTCGGAAATCGATCGATTCGAATGAACCATCTACGTCAACTAATGCTACTAAATATGTTTGGAACATGTAGTGTACCAACCGGCTTTGTCAAACATTTGATCATCTGTTTGGGCTACCAGATTGAGCGGCGCTGGTATCTGGCGGATGCCGGACTATAACTCGCCGGATGGGGTGGAGTTATTGCTAAAATAAAAAAAGTTGATAAAACGTAAAATTTCATATGGGGACCCGAAGTAAGCTACGGTCACATTCTTGCCTAGTTTTAATAAATCACTTGAATGTTGCAGGATTCTCTTCACTTCTACCCGGCCGCTGTTATGCCGGGGTAAATTGTCCCTCCCACAAGGGTATCAAAGTGCCCTATCCATGGTAGATGGCTCCTAATTTGGCTACCCCTAACACCGCTACGCTATCTCATCAACCACTGCTCCTTCCAATCACTTACCTTAAAAATCCTTTTTACCACATACTTCAAAATATGAACACCACTTATTTTCGTAAAACGTTATAAAAATCTTTTTCTTTTTATTTAGAAAACTGAATAAAATGTAAAAATGATAAAAAAAAATAAATTCATGCCATACTGGAAGTTTTATATTACAATATAAATTAAGAAAATTTAATCAAATAACCGAAAATTTATAAAATTTAACAAAAAGCATATAAAATGTAAGTATACATAGATACTTTATAAAAAAATTAAAAATTAAAAAAAAACTTTTAACTTTTTTTTTATTTAGGGAATTTACTAATTGTTCAAAATGGAGCAGCTTCTAATGATGTTGTCTTCGAACGTTTACGGCAGCCACCTTATTTCGCCCTCACGGATTGCACGGGTACGTAAATTATTTTGTTTAAAAAAAAAATCACATATATTATTATTATTTGATTTTATTTATTTTGTGTTTTTTTTATTTTTTTATGCTTAACCTTTTTTATTTATAGGAAGCATATATATGGCATATTTTTGAGCGGGTCTACCTACCCATAAAAACTACGACTGCGGCCTAAACTGAGATCACTTTAGAACCTAAAACGCGCACCTTAACCTTTTTGCTAAGGGACTGGACTAAAAAGGTATAAATGCCCTAACTATTATTTCTATTTAAATTTTTTTTTTATTTAATCTTTTATATATTTATATTTTTTTTTTATAATCTATTTATTAATAAAATTTACATGTGTTTTTTTTCTCTAGTTTCGTCCGTCAATTTACCGTCCGAGTCTGGCGATACCTGAAGACCTTGGGATGTAGTTGGTGCTATCCCACGCTGGATGTGGCAGAGGTGAAGATGACCTTGGTTTTTCTTGCAGCTTGTGTTCTCTACTTGCAACCTTTGGGGTTTTTATTTCTTTTATATATTTTAAAATTTTAGTTTTAAATTTTGGTATATATTTTTTTTTACTTAAATGTTTTTTTTTTTTGTTTCTTTTAGTTTAAACTTAATTCTTTATAGAATACATATAGCTTTTAAGTTTCACTATTTTTTTTTTTTTTTTTTTTTTGTAAACTTTTATATTATTTTAAATAGCTTCTAAGTTTTAACTTTCTTTTGTTGTGACTTTTATCTAGTTTTTAAGTTTTTTTTTCTGTTTTGTTCACTGTAGCACAATTTAAGATAGTTTTTAAGTATTAACCATTTAATTTTTTTTTTTTGTAAAGTATTGCTTCAATTTAAATATTTCTAAGTTTTAACCCCTTTTTTTGTACAGTGATGTTTTTAGATATATCTTGTTTTAGATATTGTCTTTTAAGTTAGCACTCTCAATAAAATTCCTTTTTTTTTAACTCGTTGTTGATTTCACTTGCCACACCTTAGAGATCAAATCGGAAAAGAATTCCATTTTTCCCTTAACCCCATCACGACACCTTGCAGACGCCGCAAGATGTCTTCCCGGTTCGCCATCAAAAATTTTTTTCAGCAATTTACTTTTTATGTGAAAAAAAAAAATTCCTTATCTTTCCCTCTTTTACCATTTGTTTTTCTTTGTTTACAATTGTCAACTTACATTTAGACGTTGCCAACTATTACTTAGCGCCCACAGAGTACACACGACAAACAACCCAACTCCAGGACATAAAAGAAAGTAAACAATGCACGCAAACAATCAATTGAAAATTTAAGTTTGGTTTACATTGAAATATATGGCTATAATATCAACGTACATTTTGAACTTCAATTAACAATGATTTTATGGAAAGGTATCTAATGTGATTGCAAATACCAATTCAGACTGGATTGAAAAAATTACAATTTTCACAAAACTCCTGCAGACAGCTCTAGAAATATTAATAAAGATGTCCTATGTAGGTATATCTCACCTACATGCGCGTATACGGTTTTTGGAATACATACTTCATATTGCGTATATTCTCAAATACAGAAGTATGCCGAAATTTAAAATTTCGTATAGAATCCAGAGAATATATATATATATATATATATATATATATATAGAATCCAGAGAATATATATATATATATATATATATTCTCTGGATTCTATACGAAACTTTAAATAATTAAAAAATTAGAAAATTAAAAACAAAATACGATTGTTTGTGAAAACGTGGTGACAAATTTTCACTTTTCATGTTTCTAAAAGAATGTTTAACTCAAACGTATATAAAACAAATCCGAGAATATATATATATATATATATTATATATATATATATATATATATATATATATATATATATATATATATATATATATATATTTGTTCACTTTAAAATCAATTATTTTCCTCAGGACTATAATTTTTTCATGTTTCTAAATGAATGCTTAACGCAAATGTATGTAAAACAAATTCGAGTGCATGTATTAATTGGAAAAATTCTTTTAAAGAAACTATATAATCCGATTTTATTAAATTTTTATTAAAAAGGTACACAAGTGAAGCATTCCATCTGAATCAATGCTCAGAAAAAGTTATGTGGAAAAAGTGTACCATATTCAACTTAAAGAAACAGACATTACTGACCGATATATTGTAAATGTAATCGTTGGAATTTTGGATCACAACGTTAAGCGGATCAAATGAAAATTTTTGAATAATATTGTACAACTTGAAAGTGTGAATCACGAAACATTTGCATGTACATTTTACGAGTCATTTAAATTGTTGGGGAAGGACTTTAATAAAAATCAAATTCTCTTACATTTATCGGATGCGGCTCCATAGAAGGAAAAATCAGTAAAAGCCGCTAAGATTTTTTACCCAAAAATTTTGCATGTACCTGCTTAGTCCACGCATTACACCGAGTAGCAGAGGAGGCGCGTAATAATTTTGATCTCATTGATTCGCTGATTTCATATGAAAAACAGTTATATTCTAATCCCAATTTGTTACTTACTCATGAACCAGTTATTAAGAGATTTGCATCTTTCATTTGTTTGTTCCAACTATGGATTTCTTTCTGAAACTATTACTAAATTAGAAGGCCCTATTGCTGAAAAAATAAAATTAAGGTTGCATTTTAAACATTTAAAACAAAGTTTCAAACTCAATTAATTTTTCGATCAGATCAATTTTAGAAGAATAGTCTCCTTCTGAAGTACAATTATTCAAATATCTGTTGACGTAGAAAGATCATTTTCTATGCATAAAGTTTGTTCACGCTAAAATGTAGACAATCGTTTACGTTTGACAACTTAGTAAAAAATATGTTTGTTTATATAAATAAAAGCCTATGTAGCTAAGGTTGTTTTAAAATCAATGTCACGAATACAAGTTAAAAAAATAATAATCTAAAAGACTACAAATTAAAAAAAAGTACAAAGAATTAACATTGATCTTTTAAAATATATCTTTAACCATGGCGAAATGAAACAAGTAGCAGCAGTTCCACAAAAGCAACAATACGGCGAATTTATTCGTTTTTTTATACATAGAGTTTGACACTCCAGCGGGTAAGCAAAAATTATGCTTATAAGAAGTTTGACAGTTCTAAGTACTAAAAAAATAATTATCTGATTAAGGGAGCTTCAACTTTTAAAAATACAATATGTATTACATTGCTTGGCTTACCATGGACTAATTTTCTTTTTTATACTCTTATAAATTATCTTGTAAATTTAGTCTATTTATAGTAGGTAACCTGACTCCTATTATAATTAGGGTAAAAATACCAGTCGTGTCTATTTACGAATATTGTGTTTAAACAAATAAACAAAACATGTATGTAAACATTTGTCAGCCACATCATTTAATTTAAAATTTAAATTTGCATTTTTTGTTCCTAAAAATCATTAATTGTGTGTAAAGGTGTAATTGCTTTAAAATATTTTATTTATATTTAAAGATTTAAGAGCAAAATTCATATGTATTTTAAATAAGTACTTTTTAAATTTATATAATAAGCAGATTGTATTAATACAACACATAAAAAACGTGGTAATATTTTCACAAAAGACAACATTGGAGGAATTTGCAGAAAGAATGAACAAAATTACGACTTCTAAATTCATCTTGAATAGCAGATTTTCTGCAGTTTTTTGATGTCATGTACATCAATCATATCTTCTTTATTATGATCTATTTGTTGTAAATTGTTACAATTACTTCACCTTCAGATCCATTTATAATTTATATAATATGGAAACCATTCTACAAACGCTTTCGGCTTTTATCCTCAATTGAGCTTTTAAATATTTGGTTTCCGACCTATATAGTTATATTACTTATTCATAATTTAAAATCAATTTTTTTGCCGTTTCTATTAATTTTTCCAATAATTAATTATGTTTAAAAAATGTTTATTTTTATGACAAAAGTTTACATATTTTTTCTTTAATTTATTAGGAATATGTTTACCAATATTTAAAATACTAATTTTGTCTGTATTATTAAAGAAAAATTATGTAATTACTTTTAATAAACACTTTGTGTGGAAATGTACGCACTTTCGTTAATTTTACATGAAAACTTACTTAGTTTTTAGTAATAATTTCGTATGGATTTTTAGGGTGTAGAATAATTTATGTTTTTTCCTTTTATTTATATTATTATTATATAAATAATATTAAGAAAAATAAATAAATGCATATTTTTACAATTTTTGTGGTATATTTTGAAATTTTGAATGCATCTTTTAGGCGCATATTTTCAAGGTTGAATAATTAGAAAAATGTGATTGAAACGAATCACGTCTTTTTATATTTTTGATTTTTTCCCCTACAAATTCAAGTTTTTGGTATTAGAATTGTATAAGAGAACTGTTCTCCGGACATAAAGGAATAATACTACTTTATATGTTATAATTCTATCGCTATTAGGTCAAAAGTTATACGATGGAAAACTGAGAAACTTTAGCTATTTTAATATTTTTCTCCTTTATGGTTACTGTAGTATGCCCCTCCATGAAGATGCAATTTGATGTCATAAACGAAGCAACTCTGCTTCTGTTTCTTTGGCTTTAAAATGTTTGGTCGGAGGAGCACATAAAAATATTTAATTGCAAAAATTTTAAAGATTTTTACTTACGCTTTTTTTATTGCCAATTGAGGGACTTGTTGTAGTTTATTTCAATGAATATATTTTTAATTTGTCAAATAAAATCAGTTTTGGTGGAAAACGATATACTTTTATCTAATACTTCATTTACATCTGCACAAAATCTAGTTAAATGAGATTTTAAGCTAAATCTTCCATTTCCTATACGTCTGATCTCTTGGCACTGACTGTGTTCAAGTTACAGTGGAATCTATAATTTCTATTTGGCAAAATGGAAGAGCATATATTTCTTGGAAATGGGTCGAACGATTTTTTTCACGGTTAACTTTTTATAGTCTATATTTGCTATATTTCCATTTCCTATATGTCTGAACTCTTGGCACTAACTGTATCCCAAGATGTAACGGAATCTATGGCCAACGTGGATGAAAAGATTTCTTAAAAACCGATCGAAGAATTTTTTGCTCGGAAACATTTTTATAATCTCTAGAGTAGAATATTCTTCAATTTTCAGTATAAATAGTCTCATGGAACTGACCAGATCGCGAGATATAATAGAATGCAAAATTTTTAAAAAATATGCAAAAAAGTGTTGCCATTGCGCAATTTTCAAATTCATTGCTAAATTTCATTGCTATCTTGGCGCACATTTAATTGTTGTCAAAAAATAAATACCGACTGTAAAAGCGATTATTTTTTTTTTACTTGATTACGACTTTTCTGGAATTTGACCGTGCTTTCCTTGACATTCTAAATTTGATTTGGAAAGCTAAAAATATTAAAAAAAATTTCCGTGTAACTCAATTAGTAATGGTAATAATTGAGTATTTTTAATTGCGGTAATAGTTCTTTGCAAGATTTATGAATGTGTGCACCTAATGTAAATAGGTGAAGTTTTTCCAATCACGAAAGTGATTCATGATTTGAAACGGTACAGTATTGCTGTTTTATTTGTTTCAAGCTCTTTCAATGAAAGTTCGAAAAAAATTTTTGTCTAATTTGAAAATTTTTGTGTTTTGTGTGCCAGAAGTAGGGAAAATTCCTACATGTAGGTATTTTTTCGCTTAATTAGCATCGTAGGGAAAATCGGACTGATTTTTAGTTTTCTTCAAAATGTAGGTACTTTTTCTGCAAGTTCACTTTTTTGAAATAAGCTCCTAAAATTAATACAATATCAACAAGAGGGGAAAATATAGTCGATCAAGCTATAGCTATAACTATACCATACCCTACACCAATCTGCATGTACATCAAAATTCTGGGAGAGTCTTATATGGGACCCGTGTCCAATTGTTGACCGATACTTGTATTAAGAGTATTGTATATTTCTATGAAACATGTTACGTTATTTATGCGTTTTATGGTAATTCCCGGACGGGGGCCTTATATCGAACTATGGTTAATTATGAACCGATTGTGATAAAATTTAGCTACTTATGTATAACTTATTATGCATGTTAGAGTAATTTTCGAAGAGGAATTTAATGGGAGCTATGGTGAATTGTAAACCGATCTTCATGATATTTTGCATACAGATTTTTACCTATATAAAACTTATATATGCAAAATATAAATTAAATATTGCTATATTTAAGGCACTTATGATCGTTAAAACTATATTCAAGGGGACATTTGTATGGGAACTAGGTGAAATAATGGACCGAACATAACCAATTTCAATTTAATTTCATTAAATTATTTTAAAAATTCTGGCCTGTAGTTTGATTACAAGGTTTACATGGACGGACCGACAGCCGGACGAACGAACATCGCACAGAATCCTATTCAAGAAATGAAATGGAAATAAATCTGCAGATTGCGAACATCTAGTCCGATTTCAATTAAATTTTACACAAGTGTAGTGAAGCTCAACTTTTAAACTTAGACTATAGAGACATAACTGGGGCGGGTCCACAGGGTACCAAAGATGTGTCCATCTCGGGTATGACAAATATTTCAAACGATCCTGATACGTTATATATACCGATTTAAAAGATTTTTATGAGTGTATTCTACAAAAAACGTCGTCGCATGTATAAGTTGTCTATTATTGTTTACGAGATATTGAGCTTCAAAGATTTTTACTTTTTGACGTATCTTGGTGAAGTTTTTTCCTTTAGCGGGTCCAAATTTTACACGATTTTTTTGAAACATTTTTTGTTTTCTTAGCAGCAAATAACAAAAACGTGTTCAGAAAGAACTCTGAAAAATCTTTACGGAATTAAGTTATATGAATTTGAGTTTCAACTTTGAAAAAAGTAGATTTTTCCCCGTTTTTTTTCCAAAAAAAAAAATACTTATGTGCAAATATTTTTTAGTAACATATATAGTGTTTATTTTTCTCTGAAAGATAACTTAGTACAAAATAGTGCAAAAGAAAAACATTTTAAAAATTATATTCCTGCGAGGAGCAGGGTCTCCCGAACTAGACCTATTTTTTCAATAAATTTTCAATATTCGCCTTAATTTCTCAAATCGCAAAGCTGGAATCAGAAAATTTTAATATTTTTTATAAGAGCTAAAATGTTTTTAGTCTTTTGGTAATAGAAATTTTTGCTCCCCGATATCGATTGGGAAGATATAGTAACAAAAGTAAAAAAACCTTTTTGTGGAAATTTTTACAATTTTTTGAGAATTGCGGTATTTCTGCTGTTAGATCTGAAGAAAAAACTTTAGTTTCAAATTAGGCGTCAAAAGGTCTATACAACTGTGAAATTTCAGTAAAAAATATTTATTAATGAAAATTTTATTGCATAATTAAAATGAATAATAGCACAATATCTCGACTCAATCCTTCGGTATCTTTTTGCAAAAAGTCTTCAACAAATTTTCGTATATATATATATATATATATATATATATATATATATATATATAAAGTAAGTTTCGGATGACAACATCTCTGTTTACTGAAAATATTTTTGTTTTAATTAGGAAATTTAATCAGCTTAAATGATGAGCAAAGGAACTTTTCTTACAGAACAGGAAAAAAATTCAACTTTTTCGTGATCAGGACTGTTCTATCACAGAAATTGGACGAAAAATTAACCGTTCGGAAAGAGTTATAGAGTTATTCGAGGCTTTCTTAAAAATGGAAGAAATACGGAGAGCTGAAAACAACAAAAGATAATCAAAAATTAACAAAAAGGCAAATTAATAAAATAAAAGAAGTAGCCACCCGCAATAAATTAAATGCTACACAAATAAAAAATAAACTTGACCTTCCTGTCACTTCCAAACATGTTGCACACATTTTGCGAACAGATGGTAACATAAAATGGAAAAAACAGCATCTTAGGGAAAATACATTAAATACATTACATTAAAATGAACAGATGAGTGAAATAAAGTAATCTTTTCTCATGAAAATAGGTTCAATTTGGACGGTCCCGATTCATATTCTTGCTATTGCCATGATTTGAGATCGAACAAAATTCGTATGTCGAAATATAATTTCGGTGGAGGCAGTGTTATGGTTTGGACAGCCTTTTCTCCTGCAGGAAAATCTGGGATATATTTTGTTTCAACTAAAATGAACAGTGCAATTTATAATAAACTGTTGGAAGATGCATTTATGGATGAAACGCTGCAATCCATGTCTCGAACCAATCTAAATCGTGGTTTAATGAACATAGTATTACACTACTGCACTGACCGGCTTGTAATCCGGATTTAAATTCAATGAAGAATCTATGGGTACATGGCACGTATAGTTTACGCAAGAAATACACAGAGTAAAAACGTAATGACAATAACGGGTTAAAACTGAAAATTAAGCAAGCCTGGAAGAAATTGAAAGTGATATTCTTCAAATATTAGTCGAATCAATACCAGACCAAATTTTTGAAATTATCCTAAACAAAGGTTCATCAACACATTATTAATAATGTAAAATTGGTTCATTAGTTTAAATGCGTAAATGGCATTAAAATTACAATGAAAAAAAAAAATTCATGTACATTTTATGTTTTCTATTACTAATTCCTTAAGTAAAGTCAAAGTGCTTTTATAGAAATATGCACCTATATAAATATATATATATATATTAAGCTGCATCAAAATTTACCGACTTTTGAAAATTGACCGTAACTCCTCCTAGAAATGTTCTTTGGGTTGTAAAAAGATATTGTGTAAAGTATTAGTGGAATCGCATTTCGTTAACCCGTGCCGCATCGGACCTGAAGTTTGTATCGTGCGTTTATGTGGGGGAAAATATGGCTTTTTTTATAGTTTTTAGAAAAATGTAGCTATCAAATACTTTTCTTTGTAACAAAATGTTAAAAAATTGTAATCTACAAAAAATTATCAATCAAACAAGACATAAAAAGAAAAAAATTGGTTAAAAAATGTTTAAGTTATTAAGAATTCCCAAGGCCATTAATGTGTTTTAGACCACTTGTGTAAGCAGTCTACAAACAAAATTTTAATATAATTTAAGAAATGTTTAAATGGAATGGTATTTTTAATTAAATTTAAACCATAATTACTGAATAATATATTTTTGTTTATCCCGGATAATTCAAACCCCTTTGCTTGGTTAAAAATGTTATTTTTTTAAGACTGTTTTAAAACTCCAATTTAAAACTTTTAAAAATTTTATTAAAATTATTATCGGAATAAAATTATCCACCTTGGCCACAGAATCCTTCAATTGCACACGCAAAAATGACAATATTGACGTTGTATACACAAATATTTAGGAAATTTTGTCTTCATTTCAAATATATATAAAAATATTTATAATATGAATATTTATTGAAGATTTTTTGTAAAAAGATACCGAAAAAAATTGTGTCGAGGTTATGTTCTATTTTTTATTTTTAATTATGTAATAAAATTTTTATTCATAAATACTTCCTAATGAAATTTTACAGCTCTATAGAGTTTTTGACGCTTAATTCTAAACTAGGATTTTTTACTTTTTTTACTATATCTTCCCAAACGATATCGGGGAGGAAAAATGTCTATTCCCAAAAAATTAAAAACATATTAAATTATTTAAAAAAGTTTTTTCGAAGTTGAAATGCTTAAAGATTTTTCAGTATTCTTTCTGTACACGATTTTCTTATTTGTTGTTAATAACAAAAAATATTTCAAAAAAATCGGGCGAAATTTAGACTCGCTACTATGAAATCCTTCATCAATATACGTCCAAAAGTAAAAATTTTAATTTATGAAGTTTGAAGTACAATATGTCGTAAACTAAAAAAAGATAATCTATACAGTTAAGATATAATGACTCAGGATAGTTTTAAATATTTTTCATACCCGAGGTGTCCATCTTTGGGGCCCTGTGAACCCGCCCCCGTTCAATTTCAAAACTTAAGCTTCACTACACTTCTACTATCACCGTGTTTCATTGAAATCGGACCAGCCGTTCGCAATATGCAGATTAATTTCCATTGTATTTCTTGAATGGGACACTGTGCAACGCTAAATCGACTTTGAGAGGTATTCTAGTCCGAATGGTATACATAAAGGTAGGTCTTAATAATACCACCGCATAATACTCTCACAACCTATGCAGTGTTGTCACATTTGGTAGTTTTGGAATGACAAAAATTCGGTTTTGGAAATATTGGACTGAAATTGTATATTCTGTTAGTAGACAAGGCCATTAACTTTTCCACTAGAAATCCCCATACTGAAAAAAATATTTTTTTAATAATGTGTTGATATTTTGATAAATTGTATTAAAGAAAAAATACTTTAAAGGTAGGCGTGACCAATCTTAGTGTACTATTTGCATAACACATTTTTAGCCAATACCTTAAAATTTTGAAATATTTTTTCTAATATTATAAAAGATCGCTACCAATATTCTCAAGTAAAATTTTATGGATATTCTTTTTATACCAAATGTATTTTAAAAGGCGACACGAATGGAACTTTTTAGTTTTAAATAAAAAATATTTTCACTTTTAACGCTATAGAGTTTCCACCGTTTTCAAAATAAAAATGAAAAAATTCATTTTACATGCTTGTGTGCTCTCCTCTACACATGATTTCTTCAGTTTAAGATTCTCATTTCTGACATTTTGTACAACCTCTTATCTTACAATTAACAGTCCAGTACCCTAAAATATATGATCAACAAAGTCATTTTTGGGGAGTTTGGTTGAAAAAAAATACTTAAGTGGTCATTTTAAGCATCCTCCTCTACACATGATTTCTTCAGTTTAATGTTCTCATTTCTGACATTTTGTACATCCTCTTATTCTGCAATTAACAGTCCAGTACATGAAATATCTGATTTTGACAAAAGTCATTTCTGGGGGCTTTGGTTGAAAAACATTACTTAAGTGGTCAGCAAATATTAAGGTTTTTTCTTTGGCGATTAGAGTCCAAGTGCCATCCGCTTTTCTTAAAAGACTTCGTCCCTTCTAACTGCCTACCAGAGGGAAAAATTAGTGTACTTGGTATTTGTCAGACTCTTAATATAATTTTTATTTCCGCGATCCTTTTGTAATAGAAGGGCACTTCAGAGTATTTTACTTGCAGCAGAGAGCCTCTGCTTTGCCGCTATTCTCTTCTTCGTTTTCTTTTTTCAAGGAGATGTCTTTATATTTCAGAGTTTGAAATTTATGTATATTTTTTGGAGTGATTTTGATCTTAGAATGATCTAAAGCCTAGATAATTAGTGACGTAAAATCATTTATGGATTTATCAATATCTTCCTCACGCTGAATATTAGGGTTCATGTGGATGAGACTGCTAATGTATTTTTTATATTTTAGTCAATTGGTTTTAAATAATGGTGTATTAATATTAGCTTTCCCATAGTAGGTAGCTTCTACTGGGGAATGGTAAGAAGACAGATCGTACGAAGTTTTAGTCGTTATCGAGTTTCCACATATCGCAAAATCTAACGGATGTGGAATTTTTCTATAATCGGTCGGATGTAGGTTGTCCTGGAGACATAAAATCTAAATAGTTCTTACGATCAACTAGAGCAAGGTTTCCCAAATGGGGGTCCGTAGCAACATTTCAGGAGGTCCGCGAGAGAGACTGAAAATGTGTATGGAATTGTTTTACTATATATATATATATATACATATATATATATATATATATATATATATATATATATATATATACATATATATATTTAATATATAAATATATTTAATATATTTAAAAGTGCTCTTCAAACGACTATTGACGTATGAAGTCTTTTAAAAACTTGTGAAATTTCTTTATGGCAAAGACGCCTTCAATCCCCTCTACCAAAATATTTGTCATTTCTACTGCTGAATGATATGTTGGGTTCATCTGATGTTCAAAAAGAACATATGAAAAGTATAATATACATACTTGGATTTACTTCACGATGAATTTTCACGATATTATTCGCAGCTTAAAACCAATTCTTGCCAAACCAGTTTACTTCGTAATCCATTCAGCTTTGTTATTGAATACATACCCGATAATTTTTTAGGAATAAGCAATAGAACTAAAAAATAATTCGTGTGCCAAAGCTGATTTTGAATCTACGTTGGTTGTATATTTTTGGTTAAAATATTACAAAGTTTACACGTTGATTGGGAATGAAGTGTTGAAACTTTTGCTACAGTTTGTATCTACATATTTGTGCGAAACTAGTTTTTCTACCCTACAATTCATAAAATTCAAATTTAGATCACGTTTGGATGTGGAAAATGAAGTAAGATGTGCTTTGTTAAAAATTTCTCCCAATGTTAAAAAGTTAGTAAGTTAGTTTATATTTAATAAATAAATTAATTTTGACAATGCAATTTTATTTAAAATAAATACCTTTTGAGTTTTTACTATTTTTCATTTCTACTATACCAAAAATCAGGGTCCGTGAATCATGAAGAGGTGGGAACCCCAGAACTAATACTGCGCAGCTGTTTGCATTTGTGATTCATTCGTCATGAGCCCCAATATGTATGTTTAGCATTATAGTCACCACAAGCCAAGAAACAATCTCCCAACATACTTTTCTTTTGATATTGGAAATCTTGGGGAAGTATACTGAGCTTAGAGTTAGTTTTCCAATTCCACATTCAATATGTACTGTGGTTGCCTGCAAGCACTTCTCTGAAAAGTTTTTCATGTGATAATGTGTTATTTCTATTTCTTGCTAATATACCAATTTCCGTCGGGGTGGTTTGTATAATGGAATATATACGAACCACAACTATCAAGAAAAGCATAAATATTTTTATTTACATTATATAAAAAAATCTGTTCTGAAATCAATTAAAAAAAATGTATCATAAATAATTATTTTAGTTCTTTTTATTTGGTTTTTAATAAGAACTAGCTGAAAATGGTTTTTGATTTGTATGGAAAAACTTATGAAATTTATATAGATTTTTAATTAAAAACCAAATGAGGCCAAAAACTACTAGTTTTTGTTTGGTTTAAACGTAGTATAACATAAAAACTCCTCCATTGCTAATAAGAAATAAAAGTTAAAAAAGACTAGAAAATAGCTAAAATAAAATTTAGTATTAAAGAGATTAAAAAGACAATACTGCATATAATAGTGTGATTAAAATAAAGAAAATTTTACTATAAAAACAAAATAAACTCTTATTCTCGCAATTCCCAATTTAAAAACCATCAAAAAATCGAAAACAAAATTGTTCACGTTTTAAAGCTTTCAGATTTTGTTCGCGTCTTGGAATAGTCTGTGTAAAAATAAATTTGTTCTCTTTTCTGGATCGTTCACACTTTCGAGTGCTCACGTTTCCGCGAGTGCACGCAATTTTTTGTTATGAGTATTTGGATCATTTGGATCACCTGTATCGTACTTTGTATGGATGTCATGAAATTAGTCATGTTTTGATTAAGAGAAGTAATATTTTGACGAGTATCTGTATCAAGTTTTCTAACCCTCCCAAATTTTGGGGAATACTATGTTGTTGGTGGCCAAATTTTAAGACACTGGCATAAGATGAAGTTCCAGATTTCATCGTAATTTCGTGGGTATTTTTTCATATTTTTGTTGCTAAATGTAATAAATTGGTGGTGGTTTTAATGGTTTCCGTTCAGGATTACCATTCCGTGAATGTTCCTCGTCCTCGACCAAGAGTGGTCAGCTATTATTTTTTAAGGGATTATCTAATATCTTTTGATTCTTCTGAGAATTTTCTCCTTTTTGGGAGCTTAAATTTAGTTTTTTTTTTTTTTTTTTTTTTTTTACTTATATGCCTAAACATAATTGGTAATACTGACGATGTTGTTGAATTTTTAATGTTTCCAATATTTAGTATTGCAACTTTTGATGCACCACTATTTCGTTATTGCTCTCACTAGATTTTAATTCCACTGGATTGGTAAAAGCTTCATTTATGTCTGCATTTTTAAGTACAAGTGAATGTGGTTGTATTTTTTTTAATTTTTTCTTTTATATCATATTCTACACAAGTAATACTTTGTGTTGCTGGATAAATATTATTTGTTTGTAAAGTTGTTTGAAATATGTCGACCCATTACATATTAGTTCCAACAAAAAAATTAATTATTTTGAGATTGTTTCACAATATATCGATGTAAAAAAGACCGCAAAGAATTTATAAATGAACTTATCTTTATATCATAATTTATATTTTTACTTTGGCTCATAGCAGTACCTCGGCGGAACGTCTTTTTTCTAAATTATCACTAATGAAAAATAAATTGTTCAACAGACTTAATGTCAACACTGAATCCATGCTTAAATAAATTATTTTGTTATTAATTAATTAAATTCTCAAACGTTCTCAAATGGTTTGACGATTAAAATATTTTTATTATAATTGGGATCACGGATGGCAAACATGGTACGATTGTACTTTTTTATGAAATTTTTTACCAGTTGGTACAATCTGATATGATCTTTTTTTATACCCTTCACAGTAGATATAAAGGGTATATATAAATTTTCATTCCGACTTTAATTTCTACAATATTCATCTAAGATCCCAAAAAGTATATATTTTCTATATTCTTATTGATAGGGAAGTCAATATAATGATGTCCGTCTGTTTGTTGAAATCACACTAATAAAAATCAACAAAGTCGGTCCATTCATGGCAGAGATATCAAACCGAAAAGGCCTTTAAAAACATATTTGTTTTCGATTTTTCTGAGCCCCTATATAAACTAGCCACTTCGTTTTTGTACAGAAAATTCGGAATATTTTTTTAGAATGTTTTTGTGAAAGAAATTAATTTCTTTATCAGAGTTTTTTTGGAGCCATGTTTCAGTGAGTACAATAATATTAATTAACTTTGTGTTCTTACCTCTAATATTTTGATATGCGATGAAGATAGCTGTATCAGAGGCCCTTGGAAGAATTACGTTATTGTCATGATAAATTGTCGAACAATTGTATTTTTTGGCTAAAATTGTGGATTAACAAGACGATCAAAAATAATAATTATGTTAAATGAAGCTATATTGCGTGCATTTATCTTTTAAATTTGGACGTGGTTATAAACTTCAATACCAAGGTTCGTTTTAATATAGAATTCCATATTATTTATTGTTGTATCGACTGAAAAACGGCTAGCAAATATAGTTTTCCTTATAGCTATAATTTTCAAAGGTTTTGGAGTTACTGCTGTAAACGGATTTATAAGTGGGTTGTTGAACCCACTAAATTAGTTGGGATGTTTGAAGATGAAGGAGTTAATAAAATAAGTTCTGGAATCTTACTGGTTGCAAGATTTGGAATCATGGGCATCGAATTAGATACCGTAGGAGTAACTAAAGTAGACTCTGACGTAATTACATTATAATTTTAAACATGTGAAACATGATGAGGTGGAATAAAATGATGATGACATAGCAGTTCTTTTACGTTTTGGTCTTGGAGAGGCTATCTAAATTTGTGAATTTAAAAAAAAGTTCACCATATTTTTAGTTAGTTTTCCTTGTAGAGAAAAAAGCCTTTTTTTAATTCCATCGAACTTTATAACTTTTGAAGAAATTGTAAAAGTCAATGCCAATTACTCTGCAATTTGGACAAGTCCACTGCAAAATTTTAACATTGTCGGATAATGCATCAGCATCATTAGCTTTGAGGCTCATTTTAAGTGGTAATTTCACCAATAACACCAATAGGAAACCATACGATCTTCTCCGGAAATACTGCAGTTTTTGTTCATACAGTCCATATCGAATTATTATTAAGGACACACACCAACACAAATATTATCTAGGATTAAAACCAGAAAGATGTAATCGAATGGCAACACTGCAGGTAATTAACAAGGACATTATTTATAATATTGATCTTAATAATGGAAAACGAAGTGGTAATATTGAGGAAAATATAAAACGGAGCTCTTTTATCTGACAAATCCAATATTCAGTAAAAGCTCCCATAGCCATAGGATAACGATGATTTTGGCAGGTAACGGGAGATGTATACGGAATAGTACATAACATATTTTTTTATTAAGGGTTAACTCAGTATTATGTCTTTTATTACAAAATCTGAGATTGTTTGTAATAAATTAACTTATGTTTTTATTTCGTATACATATTTTTATTTATTCACGTATTTTAAATTTACTTGGACATTAGTTATAAAAGGTAATTATATTTGTTTCAAAGTCGTCTGCTTACAGCTTCTCTATGTTTTCTTCCATTTTTTAAAAATGTCCTTTTATAGTTATTAATTTTTCGTAGATGAAGAAGTCATCTCTGATAAGTTTTTTTTTTTACTAATTCAGTTGGTCAAACTTCTTTCAACATTTTCATTACGATTTCTTCAAGAAATGTTTAAATTTGTCGTCAAAAAAATACATGTCGAGGACAAGTTTGACAACAAAATCACCTATGTTGGAATGTTACTCTACTATTATGTTTTTAGAGGTTAAGTTTTTGAAAGTTAAATTGAAAAAATTGATTTAGCTTAAACTCAGAAAAAAATTAAGTAAAAACAAACGATTTTTACCATCGATTTTTAAACGAGTTTTAATTCTCTCTTTCTCTCATTTGTTATTTGCCTTCTCATGGTCAATAGCAACATGTGTAAGTTGTCTATTTAACTTCAAAAAATGTAAGCAAAGTTGAAATATGAATACAAACACGGACAAAAATAAAAATAGGATTCACCTCATTATAAAAATTTCGGTTTATTTCCTTTTTCGTTATGATTTTTGTCCGGCTCGAGAGATGTTATTTGAAAACAAGTAGCACCTAAAGCATGGGACCTAAAAATTTGTCCACCGGAGATGTCCGACTGGGTATATGTTTGTATGTATATATAAACCGAGCAAGCACTGTTTACATATACAAAAAAAAACACACACACTGATAGTCATTGCTATGCTTCAGTTTATATAAATGTGTGTGTTTATATTTGATAATTTTTATAGACTGATTTGGTTGATTCAAAAAACTGAAATTTTAGAAATTTTTTTGTGACCGATCTATATAGGACCGCAGTATATATATATATATACATATATATATATATATATATATATATATATATATATATATATATATATATATATATATATATATATATATATTGTAAGCACCGTTCTTGAGTTATGGTTAAATATACTCATGTAATGACCTTATTATGGGTGAAATATTGGACACGCCCATAAAAAAATCTAGACCTGATGGGAAAAAAATGAAAACAGATGCGTATTCAGCACAAAAAATCCATATAATCTAATTATTCGTCTTTAAGCATTGAAATTATTTTTGTCATGACTAGTAGAGAATTTAAAATTTAGCCAGAATAATATTTAAAAGCATATTTTTTTAATTTTAATGGCATATTTTCCGATTTTAAGAGAATTTTTTATGCGCATAAACACTTCTTTAGAGCATATTTTTGGTCGCCCTGTTTATATATCACCACGGTAACAATCACAGCTATATTCCACCAAATTTGGTAAATTTTTCGTGTTTTTGTAAAAGTTATTAAAAGAAATTTTTTTAGGAAAGAAATTAAAAATATTTTAAAATCCAAAAATGAAACTCTATTGGTATTGATCACTTAAAATCAGTAATTATTGATACATAAAAAGTAAACGATGAAACATAAAATGCTAATTAAAAAAAGGTGTCATTTAATTTAAATTAAAATATTATTAAAATATATGTAGGAACTTTTCCCATAGCACTTTATATAAATATTTTAACTATTAAAATATAAATTTGTTTTTTTTTTAATTTTAAAACATTTTAAAAATTATTAATACTCAAATATTCACTCAAAAAATATAAAATTTTATACAAATAATAAACTCATTTTCATCCTACACATAGGATCGGAAAGTTTCAGACCTTTAAAATATTTTTTACACGGAATTTAGAATTTATAATAAAAAATATAACCATTTCTTTCTTTTTCTTTTAAGACAATTGTGAAAAATACAATATAAATTCTTTTACGCTTTCTAAGCTCTCCCATTGACTGATATATTTTAACGAAGTGTACTTTATTCTCAAAAGTTTATAGAATCTGAACTTATCATCTCTTTTTGAATCTGAAATGAAAGAGTAAACTAAAAAATATATACTAGATCACCAGTGTGACCAGATGTGAAAAAAATTATTAGCTAAATCACATTTAAAATAAGGCTAAAAAATGCTAAAAATTATTTAAAAATGCAAAATTAACAAAGTACTTTTTTTCCAGTGTTTAAAAACAGTGATTTACTAAAGCTTTTAAAAATTGAATTTTGATACTGCTTCTACAAATTTAAAATTTTCTAGCAATAGTTCCAGTTTTGCTTTTAATTTTGTGCAAAGAAATTCAAGCAGCTTTTTTAAGTATTATAATTTTTTGACACATGCTTTTTAAGTAAATAGGAGTAAAAATAAATAGGAACATGAAAAGCAGTAACACAAAAATATTTTTCATGCCTTTGCTTTTTTATTTTGCTAGAAAAAGGTTAACTTCAAAAAGTAAAATGAAAAATTACAAAAATGCTTATTCACAAAAGGCATCACAACGTTAAGTCTATACAAGAGAAGTTTTTATCAAGACAAGTAATTGTCCGAATTGCAGGTAATTTTTTATCTTTATCAATTATAAGGGAAAGCTTATGTCATAATAAACCTTGTAAAAGATACCAACAACAATCAAAATTGGGTCTTTTACCAAGTAACGCCAAGACAAAGTTGTCAGAACTCGAGCGCTGACAATTTTGTTTTAACGCTTCAATAATAATGAAAAATTAAGTCTATTTTAGTTAAATTTTTTTACTGATAAAAATTTGACGTTTGTCTTGATAAAAAATTTGTATGATATAGATTCAACATAAGAAGTGCTCTAGTGGAGGCATGAACATGAGGTAAAAGTCACACTAACAAGAACTATTAGCCGCACGAGCATGCGTTAAAGCCACATGTTTCATAATTTGAGGTACGTTTAAATGTGCGATACACTTATGTTTTCTTCATACGATATTGGACTAACCTAATGTACATACATATTTATGTATATATATTTCAATAAAAAGGTTAACAAAAAACATGAATATTGCAAAAATATTGTCAAAACATTTAATAAAAAATAAATACACTGTTCTATTTTTTTTTTTTTTTTTTATTGCTTGAATTTTGACTTTTTAACTCCACCATTTCAAGTATTCAGGTTCAATTTTATCACTTTCTATTATACATATATTGAGCTGAAATCCAAGAATGTCTCTTGATAATTTTGTTGCACTGTCCACTTTATGTGAGATCAATTGTGTTTACTGGAAATTGATTATATAATATTTCTTCTCACTTCACAAAGTGTTGTTTTTGTTTTTTATTTTGTGTTGTTTGTATTTAAACAAAATTTTTTTGCTATTTTTTTTATTAAGAAGTTGTGTGCTTTATATTTTTCTTTTTGCAAAGGGGTATTATTCTCTTGATTAAAAACTACTTTATAAATTTTCTTCACAAGTAATTTTAAATTATACATTTTAGCATTCTTTTGCATAATTTGCACACTGACATTGTTGAAATTTTCATAATGATGCTCGTGCTTAATACAGTGCATTTTTAATATCCAAACAAGTGCACAATTTCAAGTTGTTTGAAAAAATTCAAACTTTTACCTATATTACCTAATATAATTTTTAGACGATAAATTTTAGAAGAATTTTTAGGTTCTTACAGGTATAAATTTTAAATATTTTTATGATTGAATGCAGATATTTCATGATTGAAATAAAAACTTATTTCATTTCTTTAATCATAGCCTAGAAAAAGTTTAATTCGGAGCTAAAACAGTGCCATTTTCAAACAAAACTATTCTTAAAGACACTCCATGTCATCAGGATAGAATCAACTAAATTTTAAATTATGAAGAAACCTCAAAGAAGATGTTGATAATTTTTTCTAAAACAGAAAACATCAAAACATATTCCATATGCCTTATAACGGTACTTTTTTTACTATTTTTAAAATAAAGTAAAAAAATAGCTGCCTTTGGTTTTTCATCAGGATAGAACCACACAAAGTTTTTAGTTAAATCTGTTGTCGGTTGTGATAAATATTTATAAAAGCTAAATAAAATTAAAATTAAAGCCTGTGCCAGTATCTTTGGATGAAAAATTAATAGAATAAATTGTGTAAGTTCCTCTGAAATGGGGAAGATTTTAGCTCACTACACTGAAAAATATTAATAATTATAAGTTTTTATAAAGTGTTAATAAAATACATTAAACATGAAGAAAATTAAAATAATAATTACAGAATAGGTACCCTCACAGTTTTAACACCTTAAGGCAGACAAACAAATGTTTGAATTGCGGCAAATTCAGCGTATTCTAATCCTAAAGCTAAGCATTTAGGAGTATTAATTAACAGCAAATCAAGCTTTTTTTGGACACATAACATCAACAACCTTCAAATTTGAAGAAATAATCCCCGCTTAGAAACAAGAAATAATCCCCGCTTAGTAACTCATTTATTTTTTTAACATTAGAGGACATGAAATCTGAAAATCTTTCTATGTGATAAGAACTGCAGAAATGTAAATTTTTTGGTTCAAATGGAATTGTTTTTATTCTTATTATTTTTATTTTTATGATTTAAGAAATTAGAACAATTGTCTGGCCCTTTAGATAATGCAGCTGCACACAGTTAAATCACAGATTTCTAGCCAAAATACTGAAGTTTTAAGCACGACGTTCCATTCTTTCAATCTTAACATTATTGGAAATATGTATGTAGGACTAAATAACTCGTAAGATTTATGAAGTAAGAAAACTGTACGGCACTAAGAATGAGCATATTGAGAACATAAAACCAGAATGGGCCTAAATTTCTCTTGAATAATAAAAATCCCTATATGAATCAATAAAAAATGTATTTTTCGAATTAATTATAAAGAAATGGTAAGTAAAATAATCCTTTCTTTAAGATGATAATTGCATCCTTGCTTGATTTATTAGATAATTAAAAGGTGATGATGACACAAGAAAAACTGACGAATTTTCCATATGATTATAAATAACAAGAGAAAAGTAGCGCTAAGAAGTATTGGGACCTACCTTTTTGCATTTAAAAAGTCAGTTGGAATCAGCAACGTTTATCCGTTCATAAATTATAGAGATTTTTTTATTTAAAACTGTGCTGGTTCTATCCCGATGACGAGTAGTATATCAACCGTAGTTTTCAAATGGTAGAAGTTTGTCAAACAAGCGGTTTTTTTCAGGATAATTTTCACTAAGGCTGCAGAAAAACATCTGGGGTTTAAAACTACTAATAGGAAAGAATGGATTAGCGAAGCTACGTGGAACTTAATTCAGCAGAGGAAGGTCGCAAAGTGCGCTGTTAACACTAGCAAAACATGCTTGAATAGCGAAAGATTTTCAAGCAGCGGATGAAACCTATCGTTTGAGGGACATGTATATGTTTGTTAACAAGCTGACAAATAGAAAATTATTGACCGAAAAACGATGTGGGAGAACTTATAACATCAAAAAACCAACAGGCTACACTATGGAAGAGCTTTTATGCATACTATCAACATCCATTGCTCAATCTCAACCCATTTGCAGATGTGCTTTACATACCAAAAATGTCGACATCTCTACTGATTGCCCTGAGATAAGTGAAATTAGCAAATCGATAAAATCTCTCAAACCAAATAAATCTCCTGGTTTGGATAATACCTTTCCTGAACTGCTTACAGCCGACCGAACAACCAATGCGCGACTGCTGGAACCAATTATTAGGGCATTTTGGACCCATGAATCTTTACCCGACGAGCTGCCAGATGGAGTCATTATAAATCTTCCCAAAAAAATTGATTTGACCAACAGGAAGAATTGGAGAGGCATAACCTTGTTAAGCATGGTAAATAAGGTAATTGTACATATTATACACAAAAGACTCTCGACAACAATTTCCCCATCACTCAGAAATCAGCAAGCTGGCTTTCGCTCCGGAAAATCTTGTAAACAGTCTTAGCATTACTGTTGAGCAATTAGTGGAATGGAGATTACCATTACACCTCATTTTTGTAGACTTTGAGAAAGTCTTTGACACACTCAACCATAACGCTATATGGAACTCGCTGGTATGCAAGGGTGTCCCCGAAAAACTAACACGGCTAATCAAAGCCCTGTGCAAGAATGCCACTTGCCGTATGTTGCATGAAAAACAATTGAGCAACAGGGTCACAGCGAAAACTGGAGTTAGACAAGGTTGCGTTTTATCACCTCTACTTTTTAACTGCGTCCTCGATGCTGAGGGAAACAAGCCATCATAAGAGAGGTATTATGTAGGGCTTACAAGAACATTTGGAGGACCTAGATTATGCCGATGACATATGTTTACTTAACTATTCATTCTCAGAGACGCAGTCGAAAATTTCTCTCATCAGTGACATCGTAAAATTGGTGGGGCTGAAGATAAATATACCCAAAACAAAATCGCTCCGCACCAATAGTAACACAGATGACTCGACAGCAGATATATCCAGTCCCATAAATAAGGCACGGAGCACATTTGCCCAGTTAAACCCGGTTTGGAAATCTTCTAATATTTCGAAACAAATCAAAATCAAATTATTTAATTCCAACATAAAGTCCAATCTCTTATATGGATGAGAGACCTGGAACATGGCCCCACGAGACATACAATGCCTTCAGGTATCTCTCAACAAACGCCTCCGCAAAATCTTACGGATTTTCTGCCTGTAACAGCCAACTCTGGATGGAGGCAAACCAGCAGCCTATTAGAACGGAAATAAGTAAGCGCAAATGGAGTTGGATAGGTCACACCCTCCGAAAACCGGACGATGATGTTGCCAAGATATGCCTAGATTGGAACCCGCAGGGAAGCAGACGAGTCGAAAGTCCAGCGCGCACCTGGAGGCGGCAACTGACAACAGAACTTTCGGGATTGCGTATGAAGTGGAATGAAATCAAGCATCGAGCCGAAGATCGAGATTATTGGAACCACCTAGTTATGGCCCTATGCTCCCTCGAGCAGTGAAAGGAACATATATATACACACAAAAACAAAAAGGGCGGTATTTTTTCCATTTTTGGAAACCTCATAGGTGAATTTTTTCGACCTACCCTACTGTTCATCATATTTGTGATGATTTTACAATTTCTTTATGGCGCTAACATAAAGTATTTTTTATTTAAAAAACTTAAGTTTTAACCCATTTTTATTAAAACAATTGAAAGCTTTTTCAAAATTTAAAAAATATTTACATACATACATACATACATACATACAGACATATGAATGTAAATAAATACAATTTTCAAATATTTTAGGAATTTTCTACATCTTGAAAGAAAAAACATACGGTTGTGTAAACATTTCTGAATGCATTTACTATTAATTCCACATACATTTTGACATTCGCTTAATAGCTCATGTTCATGTGGCTTTCTTTTGCCTCTTGTTTTTTGAGATGTAATTTTATAAACCCCAAAAATGAATGCTGCTGCTTTTGTTTCGTTTCTAACATTTTCCATTTAGGACTTTTATCGTTTGTTCAGTTTTTGAATTTTGTCAGCAGCTAGTGCTACTAAAATTGACAAATTTAGAAAGCAGTTCATTATTTTTGAAATGTGCGAGCTAATTTTGTTTTAGCACTTTTTAATTTTTTGAGGCTTACTTTAGCCACGTAGGACAGCATTTATCACCTTTTGCTAAAAACGTGATAGCGTTTTAAATGCTGCTTTTTCTCAGTGGTATTTTTTTCCTCTTATTTTTTCATAATTTTGATCTTATGTAATTATAAAAACAGAACAGAAGGAGAAAGAATATAAGTAGAAGAATAAGAAAGTCATCCAGTTCATATAATAAAACCTACCATATTATTCAATTTGCACCTAGTTACATTACCCAGTTCAGTGTGACATTGCACGCCACACAGTAGTCCCATTTTTTCTTTTTTTTTTAATAAGTCTGTAACTTGTGAACCGTTGAAGATATCTAAATAAAATTTCACATGGTCAGAGCTGAAGTGCTTTCGAGTTGATTTGAAGGAACACAGCTCCCTAGCTGGTCACAGGGATAAAGGGTAGACCTCCAAAGTTGATTACCTCGAGTATGTAATCTTTTTAAAATTCGACAAAAATTCATTTAAAAAATTTTGACATGTAGGTAGTTCTTGTAAATCTCTACAAAAAAAAAAAAAACGTGCTTACACGTGTAGGTTATCTCATTTAGTTTAAGAGATATTTAGGTCAAAGTAAATTTTGCTCTCATTTTTGGCCTAGCTTTTTAAACTTGGGGGCCTCAATTTGGGCCTTAAAATTTTTCGAAATACCCATTAGATTACCTACAAAATTCTAAATAATATTACTAAATTATATCTGTCCCATAAAAAGTTATATGAAACTTTAAGAAAATTTCACTTTTTTGGGCTTATTTTCCAAAAGGGTGGTAATAATTCACTTTTGTTCCGGACTACAGAATTCTTGCAAAATTGGAGGTACTTTGGGTTTCCCATTGTCCAAATGCTAAAACCGAAATCAACAAAAATATATTGGCTATTTATCCCCATATGGTGATTAAATATACAAAAAATATTTTCTACAACGACTGGGTTATAATTTTAATGGAAAAAGTCAATTTTTGAAACAAGTTTTCCTCGGACTGGGATTTTGGGTATTTCGCTACAAAGAAAATGGAAGTTTTTTAATTGCCTGAATTTAAAACAAGTTAATCTACACCAATCCATAATTTTATTAGAATACGTGTACTTTTTTAAATTTTATTTAAGTCCAGATATTAACATTATTTCTCAAAAATATGCTTAAAATCCAAAGCTTAAGTTCTTCGGTTCGTAGTCTGGAGAAATTTTTCCACATTTAATTTATTTTCACCAATTATGATTATCCATGTTCTAACGTTTGCTATGATACTAAATACTAGCATAAAATATTTATACTTTTGTTTAAAACTAACGAAAACTTTGTCTTATTAGGTAATTTTTACCACTTTTCCCATATATTTTATGAAAAATGTAAACACAGCACGAACATCAATTCAATGTTAACTTCTTCTGTTACCTTTACATTGTGCTTGTCTTGTAACATTTTTGCATTTTGAATTTGCAAAGTTTATTCTTATTTTTTTATTTCTCTGAACTCGTAAGACTATGAAGAATTGTAACTAATAGAAATAAATTAAATGCGGTGACATTTCTCCGGACCATAACTCGAAAAATTTAAAATTTGGATCTAATGCTACATTTGGACCTAAATATAATATAAACAATTAAAGGTATTACAATGAAATTTTGGCTCAATATAGATAAACTTGTTTTAAAATCAGGGAATTAAAACTACCAGTTTTTATACCAAAATACCCAAAACTCGAGTCCGGGGAAAACTTGGTTCAAAAATTAAAGAACAACAGCTCCGTGTTGTACAAGACGTGGCTCAGAAAATATTTTTACCCACCATATGGAGGTAAATAGCCAATATATTTTTTTGTTGATCTCGGCTTTGAGATTTGATAATTAAAAAAAATTAAAATCGAAGTTTAGATACGACGAAAATAACCCCAAAAACGTGAAATATTTTTAAAGTTTCAAATTCAGATTAATATAAATTTTTATACATTTTTTTCATTTAGCAATATAATTTAGAATTTTTTTAAGTAATCTAATGGATATTTTCAACAAATTATTGAGGCCCCAAGATAAAAATACTTAAAAAAACTAGGCCAAAAATGTGGGTAAAATTTGCTTCGACCTAAATATTTCCTACACTAAATGAGATAAGCTACCCATGTAAGCACGTTTTTTAGAGATTTACAAGGGCTACCTACATATAGAAGTTACTCTGCCATTTCCATTTTTTTATTTTTTATTGAAATAAAAAATTACATATTTTTATTTACTGAATTTTAATAAAAAAATCTACCTTTTCTTACCTTGAATTTGATCGTTTAGACGAATCTTTTTTACCAGCTTGCAAATTGGGTAAATCCTTTTGGCGTTTTTTCGTCTCTTTCCAAATACGGTAATATAGGAAGCACATAATTGTAACCGGAAAATAAAATGCTGCTAATGCTGTCAAAAATGTAATATATTGATTTGTTTCTATAAACTGAATATAGCATTCATCTTGCGGAACCGTACGTTTCCCTTCAATATATGGCCAACTGTATATCCAAGGTGGCCACAAAATTAAACTTATTCCCCAAGCTGCTGCTATCATCACAGCAGCTCTGTTGGTTGTTCTTTTGGCACGATAAGTTAGTGGTCGTGTAACACTAAAATAACGGTCAAAGCTTATGATGAGAAGATTAAGTACAGAGGCATTAGATGCCAGATAATCTAATGCCAACCAAGTATCGCAGATATGCGGTCCTAGAGGCCAATATCCAACTATCGTAGAAACTGCAAACAAAGGCATAGATATTAAACCGATAGCAAAATCAGCAATAGCCAAGGAAAATAAGAAGTAATTGCTTATTGTTTGGAGTTGCTTGTCAATTTTAAATGAAATCATCACCATTACATTCCCAATAACAGTAAGCAGACTAAGTATTCCAGCAACTACTCCCATGAGAATCATTGATGACAGAGAGTACCGAGGTCCTCGAGTATTCATAATATTAGTAAGATTTGTTTGGTCTAATATGGAATCATTTCCAAAAACGATTACTGAAGTCACGTTGTCAACATCTTCAGAGATACTTATGCCATGAACAATATTTTTTGACAATAAAGGAACAAATGTTGTTGTAGTCGAAGTGGTACTAGTCGTTCTAAAGGATGGCACTAGTGGTTCTAATATATTCGGTGGGCCATGTGCTGCTAGCGCTAGACTTATGTAATTCGCCATTGAAATTTTTATTATAAACTGAAAAAAAAAAAAATGTATATATTTACTTATCCAGTTAATTCAAACGAAAATAGATTTGTTTTGTCATACAAAATTTAAATTTATATAAGTTTTGAGTTGACATGTAAAATTACACAGGGAAACACATGTTCTGTGCAATGGGAGTTATAAGCATATAAATCATTTTTTAATTGACTCTGTTATCGAAATAAACTGTATGTAGGAAATTTATGAGGTTGCATCACATATTTTAATACACAGTGATGGTGAAAGCACTTGGAAATTAACTTATTTTTAAGACTTTAGTTTATGTATCGCTGGTCAAATTTTTTAATATAAATTTTTCCATTAAATCTTTCTACAAAACAACAACTTCTAAACCATTCCGTTAGCTTAGTACTAAACATAACGTTAATCTCATTTTTCTTTATATATATAACTTTTTTAGTGTAAGTAAATGGCTTCAAAAATAGAAGAAAGTTAGAGGGAAAACAGAGTTGCAAATATTTTGAAGACTTCAATTAGAAGCGAAATATTTCAAAACTTATATTGTTACGGAATTGTAGTTGAATTAAAAATTAACGATTTTAACGGCTGGGTTAAAGTTAAGTAATACTTCTCAACCTTTCTCGATACTTCTCAAGCTTTCTCAATACTTCTCAACCTTTCTCTTTATGTTAACAGCAGTCAACATAGAAATTATTAACATAGCTGTCAACATACAACATTGAATAAACAGTTTTTACCACTATTTGTACATGGCAACACTAAATGTTGAAGCTGCTAACGTTAACATCGAAAGCTCTAGAATTCGAATATTTTAGTTTGTCGGTTAAGATCATTGTAGAAATAGAGCTTTGAAGAAGCATGTATAAGGAAATGCAGTGTTTATAAATTGGCCGTGAGAACACCATTGTGTCAGTCTAATTGGAAGCATCGTTAAGTAAAGACAAATTAACTGCCTTGGCTGTATATCATGTCATGAAGTTTGAAGAGCTAAACGTGGAGCAACTCAAGAGAGAATTGAATATGTTGGAGTTACCTACAGCTGGTAATAAAGCACAATTACAAAAGAGGCTGATAGAACTCAAGTTGCCTGGTGATTTAGAATTCGGTATTAAACCCTCATTAACAAAAAATGAAAACACTTCCAAAAAGACGAATAAAAATTACAAGCGACCAAATGAAAGCCAGATACGATCGAGCAGCGAAGTCTGAAGGTCTGAGTTATACTGTATTGTTGTATAACCCACAACGTAAGAAAGGACTGTCTCCCAAACTACAAACCCATTAGGATGGACCATATAAGGTGATTAAGAAATTAAACGACATGGTGTACAGAATACAGAAAGAAAAGAGTCGGAGATCTAAGATGAAGGTCGTACATCTAGAACGACTAACTGCCTATGGAAGATGTGGATCTGTGCCTAATTGGGACGAACAGGCTTAATCGGGGGGTAGTGTTACGGAATTGTACTGGTAACTGGCGGGATGTTTTCCTCCAAGGCCTGAATCGAAGCGGGTTTGTCCGCATAAAATTTAGACTTTACATATCCCCACAGGAAAAAGTCTAACGGTGTGATATCTATATATGGACCGATGATTTCACCGGCCCACAAACCACACTAAACCATTGTTTTTTCTGAATGAAGTGGCAGTTCTTGAATCTCTTCGTTACATTTTCTTCACAGCGTGCTGGACGTGGTCTATTCGGTCAAATATTATCCAATAATGAATGCTGGGTCTCAAAATGGGTGATGGTGTTGCGAACAGTACGCTCAGTAGGCCGATTATGTTGACCATAAGTTGAGCGAAGTGCACGAAATGCATTCCTCACAGAACGTGAATTTTCGTAATATAGTTAAGCGATTTGTAAACGTTGTTCAGGCGTAAGTTTTTCAATTATGAAATGCCAAACAATACTAAACAAAAATAATATGACAGCATGACACGACTCACACGTGATCTGTCAAAAAAGGCAATTGAAAAAAGTATTTCTACTTGAATCACCCTTTAGTAGTACATTTTTAAATAAAATAAAGAGTCGTTACAACTTTTAAACTACTAAAGTACTTTTATTTGCAATCAATGTATCAGGTTTATTTAAATGGATGTAAACTACAGTTTTTAAAATGTAAAAATCTAACAAGATATATATATATATATTTTTTTTGGTATAAGCTAACGGAATGGTTTAGAAGTTGTTTTATAGAAAAGTATAATTAAAACGAGATATATTTTATTAAAATCGATGCATAAATGTCATACTTAAGTGATGATATCCCATTAAAAATTCAATTTTCCTAATTCCAATAAAAACGTTTTTTTTATAATTTGAGCGTTTTTAGTATAATTTTTAAATGGTATATCTTTAATTAAATCTTAAAAAAGTCGGCATTTTTGAATCGACTTTAATAAAAAAGCGTTAACGGACTTTTGGGACTTCTACATAGACGAGATATTTATAAAAAACAAATTGTACTGCTAAAGTGAAAAAAACGACAAATTAAATTATAACACCTAAGAATTAAAAAATTAAATTTCCTAAAGTTTACAGCTTTTTTATTTAAATTTTGTTGCTACATTTCACAGACTAGAAGATATAAAAATTATCTTTTCTAGACACTTTTACCCCCAAGACTTCAAATTTATAAAAAAAATATAGTACAATTTCTATAGGTAATTATGTTACACAGTGTGGTGTTTTCATACAACGATCGGCCAAAAATAGAAGCAATTGCGTAGATGCATAAAATTTGGAACACACTATTTTTTTGGCAAAATAACCTTCTGTACAAAGTTTGGAAAAAATTAGACAGGGACACGCCCAACTCTCATAAAAATTTCAGACTCCTAAATGGGTTAAATCGGGAATTTCGAAAAAAATATTTTAAATTGGTCGTAATATTATATGTAGCAATTTATAAGACTTTTTCACAAATCGAATGAATGAAACTATACAAATGTAAAAAAATTGGGATTTTTTGATATTTTAATAATATTAAAGATATAATTTTTTTAATAAAAATAATAACTTTAAATAAAAAATACCAAGTAAGTTTACTTATTTATTAAAATAATTTAAAGTTATAATGTTTACACATATAGCGAAGTACGTTCAAGATTTGGATCCTTAAAAAGCAGATTGTTATTGTTATGTACTTCTTAGTCAGAACCATTTTCTTCTGAGATACCCAGCAAAAACTTGATAATGGTATGTAGTTACGGATGTAGTTCCTTTTCAATGACAACAGCATACCGTCTGCATTACATAGAAGTAGTTTAGTAACTACTTATTTATAAAAGGCAAAATTTGCATATGCATGTATGAATATTCACAATTGCAATTAAAAACTTTAATTGGTACTCCAATTAAAGATTTGTTAAGATTTTTAAATCTGTAATTCAAGTTTGTAAAATTTTCTTTTTACATTTAAATTAAAAGTAAAAGAAAAAAACTATTTTTTATATTCTGACATTTAATTAGTTATTTGTAACCTAAAATGTAACTAGTTCCTATTGTTTTTACTAATAATGACTTTTATGATACTTTAAAATCAACGAGTTATTTAATAGCTTTGGAGTAATTAGTCCTTGTAATGACATTTCAGTAATGACTTTCTAAAATGCATACTTGTAATAATATAAGGTAAGTAGTTGCCTCTAATGTCATCACTGTGTTAAAATAATAGGTTATTCAGCTAATGTGTAAGTAGTGATGAGCCATTATATTAGCTTCTTAACTCATTACATGGCAACCAAAGTTTTTGCTGGGTATTTATTAAATTATCTTCTTGATTTATGAAAAATATATGATTTAATGTTGAAGCCATATATTTCTTCATAAATCTTCCTATAATTTAGTTTATTTTCTGTATTTAGACAAGTTAGGGTTGTTTAGAAAATAAGATATTTCATCAGGTTTTTAATAACATCCAGACGGCTATGGATCCAAGTAAGGTTTAAACTATTTTTTCTAAAAACTCTATATGTTACTTCTATAGCTTCCTTTAATAATATTCCTACCAAATTTTTGTATTTTTGTATATATTCTGACCACGTATTTGTATTTTATTAGCAGTAATCAGCAAATATTTGATTAAAAATGCATAACCACTTATTTTATACAAATATTTTTTGACGTATAATAAAAAAAAAATAAGTTACTACTTTGAAAAAGATATCTGCGTAAATAAGATATTTACAAAACGTTATTCTTTATTGAAAAATGAATTTAGCCGCAAATTGTTATTTTTTAAACTCATCTCCACTTCCGTAGCACATTTACCAAACTTTGTTTATTCTTGCCAAAATTAAATTTAGTTTTTCAGTTGTTTTTTTATACAAGTTCTCTTTTAGGTTAACCTTCCAAAAATTTTATTCTATATACTCATATGTAGGCTGTAACTTCAATAAAAGAGCCAAATAACACATAATTTTACAGTGAAAATGTGATAAATTTTATAGAAAATGCAGGACATTGCAAAGGGGTCCAATATTTTTTGAATTTTCAGACTTGTGGGAATAACATAATAAAATATAAAAAATATAGATTGTTATAGTTTTTTAATCTCTCTCTAAAGTTGAAAGTTAAATAAAATGGTTATTTATTTCTTTTGTTTACGCTTAAAGCAATGACATAATACACACGACAAATAAATCATGCAAAAAATCATGTTGCCATACTTGAGCAATATCACACTACGTAATTTACCTAAAACTAAACAGTTTAGCCGAAGATTTTTATAAAATTAACTTATTTTTCTACTTGTCCTTTTGACGTTTTTTTTATCGCATTTTCTATAATTACCAAAGGCTTTAAGCTTTGACGGTCTATAACTTTTTTAAAAATAAACTTTTTTCAAAAATTGTGAAAATATCTTTATTTTTTTGTTTATTGTCACTCTCACCACACAGTGTGTCAATAACAACAATATACTTTTTAAATATCTTAGTTAAAAAAGTTCCAAAAAGTAAAATTTTTAACCCCCAAATAATAGGATAAAAATGTGACTAAAATTGTGGATTCTCACTCACTCTCTAATTTCATATTTATAGATTAATTATTATAAAAAAATCAAAAAGTACCATTTTAAGAACAAAAAAGTACAAATGGGAGACTTCTCTTGTGAATTCTCACTTAATTAGGACCATGTATTTTTAATTTCATATTTCTAGGTTAATTATTAAAAAATAATTCAAGAAGTACCATTAGGAAATTGGGAAGGTACCACATAACCTCTTCTCATGGATTTCCATATACTTAGGACCATGTATCTTCAATTTCATGTTACCAGGAGGAATTTCATATAAAGAAAATGTAGTAATGTACGAGGTTAGACGCCCAGACGACTGGAGGCTATTACCACAAAAAGAGAAATCAAAATTTAACAGTTTACATTCCATTACAATTACACTTATTAATATTAACATTAATAATATTAAGACATGACTAAAGAAAGTGTAACAGTTGGAATAACAAATTAGTTATTTCTTAAAAATACTTATCCGTTTCGAATAATTTATTTCTTGTAAACTTTATCAAATTTTCAATGTAGTTTTACGAACCAAAACAGTTATGTTTAAAAAATGTTCTAAAACAAAAAATAATTTTATTAAAAATGTTTCAGCAAAATGAGTTATGTGTAATTATTTTAAATATTTTATTATTACTTTCTTGTATCTAATCATCCCTATTTTTTCTTAAGTAATATCTGTAGTAATTTTACTAAGGTTCCAATCGTATAAGTTTCAAAGAAATTTGCAAAATTACAAAAAAAAAAGTTTTTCGCTCTAATGAAATGATGTCGATAGGACGATGTTCGTCCGTATTTCGGTCGAAATGGCGTTTATAAAGCCCGAGATATCGGGCAAAACGCATTTTTGATTTTTAAGCTATGGATTTCCTTTTTATATAGATCGGTCATAAATATGTTTATAAAATTTCGGTTTTTTGAATCAACCAAATTAGTTATGGGCCAAAAACTGAAAAAAATCTGTTAATAATATACACACACATAATTTATATTAGGTTGTTTTTTGTATAATTTTAGTTAATAACAGCAGTATTATAATGATTATTGTTGTTTTTTGTATATGCAGTCATCCAGCTAACCACATGCTTCGATAATTATATCATCTTCGAACATTTCGCGAACATTTCTCTCATAAAACATTTGAGAACGACTATCGTTGGCGATCCAAATATGAGCTCCTTGAGCTCACTCGTCGCTCATTCATTCTCGAAGGTTCGCCTAACGTATTGATAGTGATTCACTAGCGATATTAATAGCGAAACGAAAAAATATTCATTAGTTGTGCGTTTTCTATATCAAAACATGTTGAAGATTATTCGATATTGTTTTTACTAATAGCTTGTGATTATTATCATTGGCAATAGTTCGAAAACAATATTTTTCTATTTTATTTCTCTTCAATTTTGTTCCCAATTTAAAATTAAAAGTTGATCTAAGTTTTAAATTTATGTTTTGTTTCAAACTTGCATCAAATATTAAAAAATGTAAGTAATAATAAATCAATCACTATGAACAATGTCTCAATACTGACACCAGAATTTCTTCGTTTATTTAGATCTTTTGCATGCACAAACAAGAAAATACGCTGTTTTTTATTTAAACAACAAATTTTTGCGAAATTAAAAATAAATGATAATTTCTCGAAACATTTAGTATCGATATATTATTGAGAAAAGTTGACTATTGCAATATCGATATTTCTAAAATTCTCGAAAATTACGCGAATGTTTATCGTGAAAAGTTCGACAGTACGAACGTTAATTTTTAAAATAATTGTCGACATTTTCTCGAACATGTTTGTTTCGAAAATTATTCGTTTTTAGCGATCATTCGCTAATATCGACTCAGGTCAGACGGGCAGTTTGCTTATATATACATAAAAATATATATATCTGAAAATATTTAGGCATACTATTTCTTCTTATTTGCTGTTAAAGAGGTGAAGGGTATAAAAGATTCGGCCGAATTTAGAACTTTAGAACTACTGGATGTATTTGAATGAAATTTTACACGGAATATACTCAAATGTATTTCAATTCATTTTGAGGAGCATCTTGAGATTCTTAGCGGGTTTGGGGGATTGGAGGTGGACCTCAAAAGTTGGTCATCGCGGATATGATTTTATATTTTTAAATCGCCAAAATTTCATTCATGATTTGATTGTAAAAAAATTTTACACATAGATAGTTTTTATAATACGTCCTAATACGCTTACATGTGTGAGTTACCTCTTTAATAGATATATAATATATATATTTGTTTTTTGTTTTTAACTTGGGGGCTCAATTAGAGTTCTGATAAAGGGTAATATTATTTCAAAGTAGAAAATTTTAAAAAATTGCGATTTTTTCTGATTTTTCTCAAAAAGATAATGACATTTTTTCACTTTAAAATCAATTACTTCTCTTTGGACCACAAGCTTTTTTCACGTTTCGAAAAAAATGCTTAAAGTAAATACATGTAAAGCAAATCCGAGGACATTTGGGGTAACAGTTTCCCCACTAGCCCTATCAGAATTTCGTTAATTTTAATTTTTATACCCATCACCACAGATGAAAATGGTATATAAGTTTGTCATTCCATTTGTAATTACACCAATTGTCGTCGGAGAGCAAAAAAGTTTGTATTTTCTGGATTCTTGTAATAAATGATGTTGATAGGACGATGTCCGTCCGCTTGTCAGTTAAAAAGCCGTTTCTGAAGCCCACCGACAACTGCCAAAATATATATATATATATATATATATATATATATATATATATATATGTATATATATATATATATATATATATAATATAACCGAGATCGCACATTTTTGACTTTTTGAGGCGCTTGTTTAAGCTACTGATTTCGTTTTTATATAGATCGGTGATAAATATTTTTATAAAATTTCGATTTTTTGAATTAACCATATCGGTCAATAAACAACCGAGTTATAGGTAAAATTCTTAAAAAAAAGTTATTAAAAATATATACACACAAACATATATAAAAGCATTGCATTGACTATCAGTGTTGTTGTTTTTTGTATAAGCAAGCAGTAGTTGTTGATTGTATATACATACACACAATCATTTTTTATGTACGTTTGGACGTTTTTTAGTTGATTAGAAACATTGCAATGACTCAGTGTTGTTATTTTTTGTATAAGCTTGTATTTACATACAAACATATATATATAAATTTAGTAGTCATTTTTTGTATAAGCAAGCAGTGGTTGTCATTTGTAAATACACACAAACATTTATATGAATCATTGCCATTACTATTATTGTTGTTGTTTTTAATATAAGCAAGCAGTTTTGTTAACAACAACAGTTTGTTTGTATACGCATACAAAAATATATAAATATATGTATGCTTATAAGTTGTTTTTCTGTTTTTTTAAGTAAACGTTGTTTGTGGAATAAATGTATGTATTTTTTTTTTTGTTAAGTATAAGTATAAAAATATTATGGTGAAGGGTATAAAAGATTCGGCGCAGCCTAATATAGCGCTCTAACTTATTCTCCTTAACACTGGTCTGTTAGTTCTTTAATTTTTTTTTATTAACCGGCTACTCACTACGTCTGCTTTACACGTTATATACATTTCTTAAAACTAGTATTTCTGGAACTGGAAAGTCGTACATAGGCGAAAGTAATTCACCCCCAATATAGATGGATGTAATCCATCTCCCTACCAATAAAACACTAACCCCGATTCCAAGAATTCATTTGTTCTTAAAAAAAAATTACATTTCACTTTGGTGTGGACCTAATTTACAAGAATTGTTTCCTTACACTCCCTCCTTTCTTTCGGGAAGTCACCCACTTATCTCCCGCCGAAACCAAACATTTTTTTCGAACCTTCTCCACCGAAGCGTAAATTTCTTATTAGAGTGCATCGGGTAGGGCTCCCTCCACCTCTCCACCAACGCTTCCACTACTATTAGCGCTTCCTCCCCAGTTTCTTCAAGGTTAGCGGTCTGTAGGACCATATATAAAGCGTCCTCGATGCTCCCTACGTTCATTCCGCTTAGAGAAAGGACATCGTCATCTACCTCCTACCGTCAGATGGATCTTGAGCCTATGGTTCTGAATCTTCGCATATTGAGATTGCACGTCCGTCCAGATGGCCAGTTTTCTGGGAGACACGGGCATTTCAATCAGCGATCTGGGTCCTTCGCCTCGCTATACGTCCCCTCCACGTAATGCCTATCTGAGCGATATATTGGCGATACTTACGGCAACGTCGTACGCAGCGGTCCAAACGCGCCTCCACCCAAACCCTCGACTCCCAGTCGGGCACTGATTATTCCGTCGCCTGTGAGAAAGACAGTTCCTCGTCTGGGCTCATCCAGCCATCCTGTTCTTCCGTATATTGGGAACTACGACCCGGCTCATCAGGGTCATACCGTCTTTCTCCCTTTATTGTCTATACAATTTTCTGTTTTTTTTTTGTGCTAGAAAGAGCAGTATTGCGAAAAAAATAATAAAGTTGGTTGAATTGATACATTAATTTAACGTAGGATACACTGATTTACAATCAGTAAGGTTGAAGTTTTAGGGAAAAACATTGCGCAGGGCCAAGTAGTAGAATATTTTCTTGGAAATTTTTACTCAGAAATTACAGGGATTAGAGGAATAAAGGATTACATCCAAGGATAAAGAATTAATAGGAGATATTAAATAGGAGGTGTAGAACCGGCTAGGCAACATGGAGGCTTCACGGAACAGCCTCGTTCTCACTAAAGAAGCATTCAATTTGTAACTGGCTCAATAAATAAATTAATAAATAAAGCAACAATTAATAGAATAGTCAAGAAAAAAAGGTATTATTTATTTATGTGAGGACAGTGAACGTAACTGGGTCTACCCCAGTTGCAAACCCGGGTAACCGGAGGTAACTTACATTGGCGAACAAGCAGGGTCATTTATTTCAAATCAAGTGACAAATGAAACATGGTGTGAACATCGTGGGCTTATATGCTCCGACGAGACGAATTGGTGCAGTATTTAGACGTGTTCGAGCTAGATGACAACGGTACAGTAAATGAGGTGAGAAGGAGGTTTGCAACATTTGTGTCTTCTGAGAGAAAATTTTCGCCAGGCTGGAGAAACTGGAGAATAAACACGGACGTTGTCCCACACCCACAACACCAGGTATGCCGGTACAACTGGAAATAGAGAGCTTTAAAGACGTGCTTCAAAACATGATGAGACACGCTAGGTAAAGCTTGGAGCAACAAGTGGGCCGAATGGTTATGAATTGCCTGGTAGACTACCACATGTGTATCCGAAGAAGAGATTTTAACTCTAACTAGAAGAGCGCATTCAAATGTCCGAAGACTTCGAAGACACACGAAATAGTACCACAGAAATACATGTCTTTAAATAAATGCATAATTTTAGTATAACAAAATATGTATATTTTTTATTTCTTCTTATTCAAGTGGCAGGCAGTGTATATAGATATCTAAAAATCACAGAATTTTTTTTAAATAATATAAGTATTCAATAATAATAATAATAATAATAATAATATTATTATTATTATTATTATTATTATTATTATTTTTATAATTTTTCAAGAAACAAGGTAAATAACTTTTTGATATACTATACTATACATTTGAGCTCCACATATAAATTTAAAAAAATAAATAAAATTAACGAAATTCTGATATGGGGAGACTATTACCCCCAATACCCTCTGATTTGCTATACATGCATTTACGTTAACCATTCTTTTAGAAAAATAAAAAATGTATGGTCCAGAGGAAAATAATGGATTTTAAAATGAAAAATGTCGCCACCTTTTTGAGAAAAATCACACCTTTTTTAAAATTTCCTAATTCCTAAAAAAATATAACTTTTTATCGGAACCACATAGGTACATTTATTTAGATTATTTAGAATTTTGTACAGAATCCAAGAAATGTTTTAGAAAAAATTTAGGACTCAAATTGAGGCCGCTAAGTTCAAAAAAAATGGGTCAAAATTTTACTTTGGCCTAAATATCTCTTAAAGTAAAAAAGACTATCTACGTATATATATATATATATATTTGGAATCAAATTGTAAATTAAATTTCGGCGATTTTTTTTTTAAATTTCCATACCCGAGGTGACCAACATTTTAGTTCCACCTCTTGTTCCCAAGACCCTCTAAGTACTTGTGTTCTTCCATATCAATTGGAATACAGGATTGGAAATGTGATATTTCATTCAAATACATCCAGTAGTTCTAAAGTTAAAAATTTATTTCCAAAAAAATTCGTTTTGGAACCACTGTGCGATATGACAGTAAAAAAGTATATTTAAATGTTGATGTAGGTCGTAGGCCTAATTGAGTTGTTCATTTTGCCACTTTTAGAATTTCCAATATACAAAACACGTGTTTTTTTTTATTCTTAAAAAATAACAAACGAACTTGTTTTTTTCTGAAGTATATACATAGAGATGACACAAAAGCTATGTGAATTAAATCAGAGATTGCGTGAACAATTAATTTCCTGTCTATACAAGACATGTGAAGATTCAAACAAGCGAGTGCTACCCAGATGAGTACGTAAGAAAATGAGTTTTTTTTAAAGTGCTCGTCTATCTTACGTTCTCTAATTTTTTTTTCTATTGTCAAATGTTATTATTCATTATGTTTAATTTTTACATCTTGTAAATGTTTTTCATATAAAATCATGATTTTTGAACAAAAAATTGGCAACCCTTAAATATAAATAAAAACAGCTGTTTTTTGTTTACTTAAAAATGTGTTTGGAAAATATTACAAAAATAAACAAGTAAGAAAGATATAGTCGGTCAAACCCGACTATATGATACCCCACATCATTGTACATGTCTAAGTGTACTAAGTGTATAAATAAAATATACGAATACAGAATATTACGTAAATACTAACATTTATATGAATTTATGCACTGTAGGGTGATTCACGAAAGTGGACTTTTATGGGAGCTTTGGTAAATTATGGAGCGACCGTCATAAAATTTGTCACTACGGTACTTTTTAAGTAAGAAATATGTTTCTTGCTTTTGTAGTTTTTTTTTTAATTTAGCAACCAGAACATATTAGTGATCATTTCAGTGGAATATTCTTATAAACGCAGTCGATAAAAATTTGTCTAAAAAGTTAATGCAAAAATAAAAAAAAAAAAATATTAAAAAATTTTAACAGTTTTAGTTGTTTGTTTCACTTAAGGTAAGCTTCTGATGACAACATCTCTGTTTACTGGAAATATTTGTCTTTTAATTGCGAAATTTCATCCGCTTAAAAGATGCCCAAAGGAACTTTTCTAACAAGCCAGGAAAAAATTCAAATTAATTTTTTTCGTGATCAAGGATCTTCTAACAGAGAAATTAGACGAAAAATTAGCCATTCGGAAGGAGTTACTCGAAGCTTTCTTAAGAAAGGGCGGAAATACGGAGTGCGGAAACCAATAAAAGATAATGAAAAATTAACAACAAGGCAAATTAATAAAATATACAAAGAAGCCATGCGCAATAAATTAAATGCTACGGAAATAAAAAATAAACTTGACCTTCCTGTCACTTTTAAACATGTTGCACACATTTTGCGAACAGATGGTAAAATGTAAGCCAATGTTAAAACAGCATCATAAGGCAAATCGTTTAAAATTTGAGCGCAAATACATGAAATGGACAGGTGAGTAAAATGAAGTAATCTTTTCTGATGAAAAGAAATTCAATTTGGACGGGCCCGATTCATATGCTTGCTATTGGCGTGATTTCAGATCGAACGAAATTCATATGTCGAAACGAAATTTCGGTAGAGGCAGTGTTATGGTTTGGGCAGCCTTTTCTGCTTCAGGAAAATCAAAAATATGTTTTGTTCCAACTAAAATGAATTTATAATGAACTCAAAATGCCATAAAAATGGCATTAAACTACTAAAACTCCAATGAAAAAATTTAAGTTTTTTGTTATTAAATTTTTAAGTGAAGTCAATAAATAATTAAAAAAAAATTAATTTGTAGAACTTTAATTATTTTTTAGCCCCATTTTTGGTAAGTTGATTTAAAAAAGTAATGTGTTTATAGGAATGTGCACTTTTTCACTTTTCTGTTAACTTAACAGATACTGAAAAATTAACAGACTTAAATTATTTTTTAACTTTGCTTAACTTTATAAAAAATACAGCATACTTCAAGGAGTTTTATATTAAAAGTGAGGCATTAGTGTGGCCAACAAACATTAGGGGTTCTGTTTTCAAAGATATGTGTAATGTAAAATTTTTATATAATAATTTTTAATTTATTTAAAATGTTGAACACGTTTTTACTAAGGAATTTTGAATAGGAATTTGAAGAGGAATTTTTTTTATGAAATTGAATACCAGTGAATTTGTTTTTGTATGTTTTATTTTTTCCAAACCAATGCTTTGTACAATAATTTAATAGTGAGAAAAAAACTTTTATTTTAATATTTTTCCATTTTTAATTGTGGTGAAATTAAAAACTAATGCCTTGTATATGTATTTATTTGTATGATTATTTTTGTTTTTGTAAAGTGGAAAAATTAACTCGAGAATATGAAAACAATAACCTTGTGAAAGGTTTTTGGCATTAATGAAGATATATTTGATTTTATTGGGTATGATCATGGATAATTTGTTCTTAATGTTATATTAGAAAATTGAGAGGAAGAATTGTGAAATTTATATCGTTATGTTTTAAAAAATAGAATAAATTTTAATTATGTACTTATGTATAAAAACACTCAATTTATATAAAAACTTTTTAAAATTAAAAACTAGGCCTTGTATTATTTGAACCAAATTATAATTCAAATTTCATTCAATAAAATACATTAAATATAAAAATATTTAATTACGCTCTTTTTTTATTAGACTAAAAATGCATATTTGTTTTAAATGTATCAATTTTTATTTAATTTTTTATTAATTTTTTTTTAATTTTTTTCTATTTTGAAGAAAGCAACATTTGTATTTTGTATTTCGTTTATGATCTTCTTATTAGGGGTAAATGACAACAGGATTTTTTAAACTTTAATAATATAAAATATTGTTTGATTTGATAGGAATGGTTAATTTGAAAAGTATTGGTGTTGGTATATTTAATATTGTAATAAGATCATGATTAATGTACATGTATATTAAAGTGAATGCTGTCTGAGTGGAATATTTTTGAAATTTTTCTTAACGCTCGGAAGAAAGTGTATAGAAAAGACCTCAGAGAATCCAACAACATCATTTCTATGAAAATATCCCTTGGTATTGTTTGACACTAAACTTTGAAAATTCATGTTTTGAAGAAGTCTTATTTTTGACAAAAAATATTACTATTTTATATAGAATTGCTTTAAAATGACATGATTTTTATTTAGATATTTATTACCCAGCGACCATTTTCGAACACCTTTTTGTGCATTTTTCAGTTATATATACATATTGTTAACAATAAATAAAAAATTTCAACAAAAATGCGATATTTTGGCTTTGACCTCTTACTGTTAATATAGAAATTTATAGATATAAAATCTAAAGCATATATAAATTTTCCCTCCACCTAAATTGAATTTTTTGTCAAAAAAATTCCATTTGTTTTTTGTATTTTTAAGCTCTGATAAAAAGATATCATTGTTTTTGTATACCTTTAAATAATACTGCAAAATTTATTTGTATACGAACCGTGTTGCCATAAATATAGCGGTATTGGTTGTAATTTTTAAAATATTATCACTATTTTTACTTTAATTTCCAACATTACAAACAATTCTGAAGAAATATTTATAAGTTGTCATTTGAACTTAATTTTACAAGAAACAAGGTCAACGAAAATATGAATTTTCTTTACAAATAATTTGTTATTTGCTGCTGTAGAGCAATTCAGCATAATATTTTCGAAGATTTAGCATTTTTCCTATTATATCTACGAACAATACTGTTAACGAAAATTTTGTTTTGTTTTAACTTTAAGGCTATTTTAATTTGAAAAGTACTAATGTTGGTGTATTTAATATTGTAATAATATACATATTACTCTTTTTTTGTGTTTAGTATGAATATTAAACTGAACGCTGGTTGAGTGGAATATTTTATATTTTTATGAAATTCTAAACCAATGAATTTATTTTGAATAATTTTGGCACATTTTTATGATTTTATATTATTAAGCGTGTATATAGAATTGAGACGTTTTTTAAATGAACTTAAGAATGGTTTTTCTTCATATGGATAAAAATGTAATGTTTATAAACCTACATTTACTTATATTTAATACTTTCATAAGAACATTTTTAAATGCCTTATATTTTAAATAAAATATATGTTTGTGTTTGTATACCTTTTTAATGTATAATTTAAAACCAGAATTTGTATACTATTTTTTTTGTTTGCATAAATAAATTTTTATATTTTTTTTTTCTTATATAATTTTTTACTTCATTGATAAATTATGATGTATTGTTTGATTTTGTTATGTACGGTTATGATTTATTTTAAGAAAGTATTGAATTAAATTTTTCTGAATGCTATATAAGATTACTGAGGTAGAGAATTTTTTTGGTTTTTAATTTAATCATAATTATTTCGTTAATTATAATTAAGTCGAAATTTCATAAATTAAAAGTATTTTATTGTAATAAAATATGTATTATGTTTGGAATAGTGATAAATATTTGTACATATTTATTTATGTTTTATTTCTAAATAATTACTTAAATAAATATAAATAAATTGGTTTTTATATTAAAACTTACACGCAGTTTAAACCGGTGGGTACTTATACAATTTAAAAATAATATACTTAGCAGTGAAACAGCTGAAGATGTTGATAATAACCTTTTCATTCATAATTTCCTAACTTAATTTTAATCGAAAAATAATAATTAATTACAATATTTGTATGAGATTTGAACTTTTCTTAAGTTGAAATAATTTCCTTTTTTGTTTATGTATATAGGGTACTTCAGAAACCCTTATACCAATTTATTACAATTAATTATTTTAAAGAATTATTTATAAGGTAAAAAGGCAGTAAACGCAAGTAAAGAAACATATAATATTTAAGTTTTAAGAAGAGCTTAAAAATATGTGTAATTACAAAAATATCATATATATTTAATGCACAAGTGCGTATGTAAAACAAAAACCAGTATTTTTATTATTACTTTAATGCATTTACTTTAATGAGAGGAATTGAGATCTCATTTAAGTAAATTAGCAGAGAACATGTGTTGTTGACACTAACCATGAAATTTAAAATAAGAAAAATAAAAAATACAAAAGATTTGTACTAAAGTTGTTCACTAACATTCTGCCCCACTAAGGACGACAGTGCTTAATCCGTGGAAGAATCATCAACAGCATGAAGTTTAAAGTTGGAATAACATCCAAGCAATCGTTTGTAGGTAGAAAAGCAATTTTAGAAATTGCTCGTTTGTCCAATTTTCTGCAGGTTTAATTAGCCATTTAGGGTCATGCCACCATAGTTCATGTTTAACTAATTCATTTGAAGATATACCACGTGAAGCGCAATCAGCAGGATTTTCACGTGTAGATATGTATCGCCATCGAGAATTACGGGTTCTGCGTTGGATTTCGGCAACTCTGTTTTCAACGTATACGGGCCACCTAGATGACTGACTACGTATCCATGAGAGCACAGTTGTGCTATCCATTAATAAACATTTGAAATTTCATGATCAAGTGAAGAGATTATTCGATCCACTAGTTTTGCTAATAAAGTTGCACCACATAATTCGATTTAAGGTATTGTCAGCCGCTTTATAGTACCCACTTTAGTTTTAGCTTGGATTAAGTACACTTTTGTATCCGAATCTGAAATAGTTCCAACGTAAACAGCAGCCGCGTAAGCCAGTTTCGATGAATCGGAAAACCCATGAATTTCAATTTTAACACCCCTTTGTGTTCCAATCCAACGAGAATTTTAATATTTTCGAGACGTTTTAAATTATATCGATATATTAATATATTAATCTGTTTGCAATAGTATTAGGCAGGCGATCATTATACTCAATGCCAAGCAACCATAAATTTTAGAACTCAATTTTTGCAAGAATTTTAGTAGGGAAAAGCCAGCCTTGAGGATCATAAAGTTTTGCTGAATCTGAAAGCAAACTTCTTTTCGTGACTACTTATGTATTTTCAAAATTGATTTTTAAAGAAAAACAATCGTCTACAGTGTTCCATTCGAGACCAAGAGCTTTAACTGTATTAGGTTGATTTAGCTCAAATATATCGGAATTTTCCCTGAACTCTACAGGAATCAATGCTTTTTTCTTTTGAGTTTATTGTCCATTTACGTAAATTACTTACTTTCATTAAGCAGACTGCATAATTGATTATGTAATTGGTAAGCCTCTGATAGACTATCAGCACCAGAAATAACGTCATCGACATAAGTATCTGAACTAAGCACGCCACAAGCCAACGGATATTTTTTCTTTTCATCCAAAGCTAGTTGTTGTAAAACCCTTATTGAAAGAAAAGGCGCAGGTGTTGTGCCGTAGGTAACTCTCGAAAGCTCATAAATTGAAATCTCCTCTGAGCCAAAATTTCTCCACAAAATCTGTTGAAACTTTCGTTGTTCTGGAGCCATAAGTATTTGTCTGAACATTTTCTTCAAATCATCACGAAAGTATAATCTATATGCGTTAAAACAGGAAGTGTAACGTTGAGATGAATTACGAGAAGCAGTATTTTTAAAATGTTGTTCGCACAGAATTTCTTCTTCTGTTAAAACTTTTTTCTCTTAAAGTTCTTCCTGTTCCCAAAGCGATTGCAATTGTTTATCTAATGAATAAACATTTATGCCTATTGTATGCTGATTAGAATTATCAGGAATAAGGCCAGAAACTATACATCCGAAATGTGTAAGTTGCACGAATAAACCATCGTCAACTTTATGTTGCTGTGGTAACACAATATCTCCGTAAACACTTTCCACTAACAATAGGTCAACTTCACCAGGTTTGGAAAAATAAGGGTCAGCTAAAGCGAATTTTCTTAAGTTAGGTAATAATTTTTCGTTTAAAGCCATAGGTTGATATCCCATTATTTTTGGTAGTACTAGGGCTTCACAATCAAGTTTAAAATTGGTTTCAATTCTTGAAAAGATAGAAAATTTAATATAATTTCTTGAAATTAGAGGATAATTTCCACCTACTTTTATAGATTAAACTTAATGCATCTGCAGCCTTTTTAATGATAAATGTAACCTGGGCGCATTAATCAAGAAGAGCACGCATTGTTGCAAGGAGAACTTGATACATTTTCTACTTCTAAATATTTTACTATAGTCAACGTAAATTTCTCAAGATGTCATAACAGCTTCAAGGAGCGAAGTTTCAAGAGAACGGTTTGCAAAATACTGCTTACGAAGAGATGGTGATTTTGTTGACAGGCTTGACAACGACAAGCTACATAGCACTTGTTACTAAAGTGGCCCGGTGTTAAAAAATTCCGACATATTCGCTTAGAATTCAGAAAATCTCTTTTTTCAACAGATCACAAAGCACTAAACTTAAAACACTTGAAAATAAGATGACGCCTGTTGCAGCAGGGGCAGTTAAAGACTGTATTGGTAGTAGAAATGTTATTTACATAATGTCGAACCTTGGGTTTACTTTTATTTTGATACTGTGGGTTTTTCGATCTTGAAAAAGATGCATTAGGGCTTGAATCAGTCTGATCAGAAATAGTTTCTAATGTTCGAAATGTTGCTTCTAAAATTTTAAATAAATCCTCTAAAGGAGGGATCTGAGTTGATGCTTCGAGAGATTACTCCCATTCCTTACGCGTCTGTACATCTAACATATTTACAGTCATATAAATAAGCATAGCATGTTCAGCTTCGGTATTAACTTCTAAAGTACGCAGTAGAGCAATACTAGTTCGGGTTGTATCTAAAATCATTAAAAGAGCCATCAGAAGCAGGTATAGAAAATAATTTTTTAAAAATTGTATCAACATTTTTCTTTTGTTGTGGTATCTATTTCGTAGTGTAGTCCACGCTAAAGCATAGCTTGAATCCGTTGCTGAATATTCATTTACGATGTCTAATGGAGTTTCTTTACAAGAACTTTTCAGAAAACGAAATTTTTGGACATCGGTTAGCCTAGAATTATTATGCACTAAAGAAATAAACATATCCTGATAAGACATCCACATTAAATAATCGCCAATAAAAACTGGCAAATCAATTTTTGGTAAACGGGCCTGAGACGAAAATGTTTCATTTATAGAATGAGAGGGACCAGCAAATGTACTGGATTGAATTCCAGGGGAGAAGATCCAGAAGTTTCCACAAAATCAATCAACTGGCTCTTAAGAGCAAAAAACTCGTCAATAAAATGAAAATAAACATCATCTTTAAAATAAGTAATGTCTTCTGTATTAATGGTTCTCACGGAATACAGAATATAATTGGGTATTACTAGCTTTAAATTGAATAACGATAGATTCTATTTCGTCTAAAACAGATTGTGCAAATCCATGTGTTTTTTGCGTCGTTTTATTTTATTCAAATCACCCTTTTACTTTTCACAGTTTTATTATATAATATTAAATTTCATGCATACATACATTTTTCCAGAAAACCACAAACTTCGGCAACAGTGACGCAGAGTTTCAAACCTTATTTATCTTATAGCCAATTCCACCTCTGAAGAAGTCCTCCAAGAGCAAACGTTCTAGAACCAAGTCCTAATTTCACAGAAACAATTCCAAAAGCAAAAAGATTTCAAGTCACAATTCCAATTTACAATAACTGATTTAATATTCCCGGGTTTCAGCACAAAAATATGTATGAGATTTCAACTTTTCTTAAGTTGAAATAATTCCCTTTTTTGTTTCAATTTTAATAGAATGAAACGCAATAATTTTAAATATGTATTTATGTATATAGGGTACTTCAGAAACCATTATACAAAGTTATTACGATTAATTATTTTAAAGAATTATTTATAAGGTAAAAGTAGTCTGTACGCAGCAAAGCAGTAAACGCAAGTAAAGAATCAAATAATATTTAAGTTTTAAGAAGAAGGTAAAAATATGTGTAACAGTACTCGATAATTGTTTTTTGCTTACGCATATTACATACTTGATTACAAAGATATCATATATATTTAATGCACAAGTGCGTATGTAAAACAAAAACCAGTATTTATACCCCACACCACCATAGGTGGTTGGTATGCGTTTGTGCTGATGTTTGTAACGCACAGAAAAAATCATCCAACACCCACCTTAAAGTATACCAATCGACTCAGAATCACTTTTTAAGTCGATCTAACGATGTCCGTCCGTCTGGCTGGGCGGCTGTCCATGTAAACCTTTTGCACAAAGTACAGGTAGCAATTTTGAAGGTAATTCAAAATTTGGCATGTGGGAATTCCATGGCACAAGGACGAAGTCTATTGAAATTGGTTATGATCGGTCCATTATTTCACCTACCCCGCATACAAATGTCCTCCTGGAATAGGGGTTTAACGATCATAAATGCCTTAAATATAGCAATATTTTAATGAAATTCGGTGTAAGGAAGTTTTATACAAGTATCAATCTTTGTGCCAAATTTCATGTATAAGTAGAAATCACAGTGACAAATTTTATGAGGATCGCTCCATAATTTACCTTAGCTCCCATATAAGCCCACTTTCGGGAATTACCCTAAAGTGCATAAATTTATATAAATTTTAGTATTAAAGTAATATTATGTATTCGTATATTTTATTTTACACTTAGTAAAAGTAGCGGTCCACAATTGTCCACATGTCTAATATATGAACCTTCTACGAATTTTGATGGGCATGCACAATGGTGTGGGGGACCATATGGTCGGGCTTGACCGACTGTTCTTTCTTACTTGTTCTATTATTACTTTAATGCATTTACTTTAATGAGAAGAATTGAGATTTCATTTAAGTAAATTAGCGGAGAACAACAAAAATCTACTGCGTAAGCTTTCATGTGTTATTGACCATGAAATTTAAAATAAGAAAAATAAAAAATACAAAAGATTTAAACTAAAGTTGTCCACCAACAATATTTATTAAAAAAAAAATCATAAATATTTTTGGTTAAAAAATATGCTGACGTTTAATAAAAGGTTATATATTGTAGTAACATAAATATTAACAAAATATTTTTCGTGACGCCAGATTGAGATTTATCGTTATCTTAACAATTTTTAAATCAAAAATTGGGCTGCTGACAATTTTTAATGTTTTTCTCAAAATTTTATGATTTTCGATCAAATTTATCTAGTAACTATTTTCATGATCACAAAATATTGGTTAAAGACTTTATAAAATAATGAACATACAACTGATATTGATCATTTAATAAAGAAAAATAGTATATATTACTAAACTTGCAATAAAACTTTAGATGATTTTTTAAATTTCTTTATAAATATTGTATTGTATATGATTAAGAAAATATTAAGTTTTAAGAATTCTTTAACTATTAGCTTCTATATTTCTAATGGTTTTTCATTAAAACCTATTTTTATTTTTTTCAGTATAATGACGATGAAATTTAAATATCTTCAATATTGGAGATTATATCTCAGAATTTATATTCTAAGGCTACAAAAATCTATATAATCTGATATTTCGACACAACTGCATATTTATTAGAAAATGTTTTCAACTTCCTTTTCTGAATAAAAAGAGTACTACAAGTGATAAAATACGAATAGTCAATGAAATTACAATTTCTTACAGGCTAGCATAATTATTATACTTAAAGCTATTTACAATAAAATGTTTTTCATAATCATTCAATAACAAAAACTTATTATTTAACTAAGTTAAAAATACTCTTCTTAATGCGGATAGGATTTAATAAAAAATCAATATATGGATAAAACTGTTGAATTGACTGCGTATACGTCTCATGGAATCAAAGTTGGAATAATTGGTTCGAAAATTATTACGATTAATTATTATATTTTTAAAAGAGTATAATTTCTAGTTGGACGATTTGGGATTACGAATTCGATCTTACGAAGCAGGAATTACGAAAACAAAATAAGAAAAATTGTTTCTGGACCGATTCAATTTTCTTTATATGAATTTCGTATTGAGGATCCCAGACCACGGAAGCATATTCCAGGATTGATATTACGAGAGATATGAATAATTGCTTGGAAACGTTAGGATCATTAAACTCTCTTCCCCAGCGCTAGAGGAAACCTAGAACTCCTTTTGCCTTATTAACGATTTGCGAAACGTGGGAATTAAAGGATAGTTTACAATCAAGCAACACACACAGATCAAGAAATTCTTCGACTAGATCAAGTGTGTATCTACAGTGAGAGAGATCATTTATTGTGTATTTACAGAGAGAGAGAGAGAGAGAGAGAGAGAGAGATCATTTATTGTGTATCTACAGAGTACTGGACTTCTTCTGTAGAACATCATGTGTTTACACTTTCTTAAATTCAGATCCATAAGATTCATCATAAAGATTGCCTGATTGGAGTAAGGAACATTGATAGGAATAGTTAAAGCTATGGAACAGCTTTACATCATCAGCATACATTAATATTCTAGAATTCTTAATGCAAGCTGGTAAATTATTTATAAATATTAGGAATAATAAGGGTCCGAAATGATTACCTTGTGGAACACCGAATAAAACAGGAATGGTTTTTGATATACATTCTCTAAATAATACATATTGGCATCTATTTTTAATATATGTAGAAATGTGTATCTTGCTTCTGTCTGTAAACCGGATTCAAATGCAGATATAACTGAGGTTGCGAACTCCAAAAGGTTAGTAGTAGTGGAACATCCTTTCCTAAATCCATGATGAAATGGCGAAAGATAACATACAACTTGATCCGAAAGGATTTCAGTAATTATCTTTGCGAAAATTTTTGGAATAACACTCAATTTAGCAATACCTCTATAATTGGAAATGTTGGCAATACCTATATAATTGGAAATGTTGGATCTGATTCCGGATTTAAACAAAGGTATATAAGATTTCCTCCAAACTTCAGGAAAATAACCACTAAATATTGATATGTCGAATAAGTAACATTTTATAAGAACACAGCTTTGAACATCGTCAGGTTCACATTTATCAGAATATTTGAAATTCTGTACAGCTCTCAGTACCATCAATTTATCTAATGTTGGGCAATTTATTAAAGTTGCAGCAGGAATTGGATATGGATAATTGGAAAGTTGATGTAAATCTTTATCAAATAGGCGGATGAGAAGAAAGCAGCAAACGTATCGCAAATATCTGCATCGTTTGAGGATTCTTTATCTTCAAGTTTCATCATAGACGAACATCCGGAGACTCGACGCTTAGAATTTACAAACTGATAAAAATATTTTGGATTATTTTTAGTTTCTTTTCATTTTAACAAGATAATTATTGTAACATTGAATACTTTCCGAATTGTAAACTGATCTTGATATGGAGTACCTCATATAATCAATAGATAAACCGATTTTTTTTATATTTTCTATATTTTTATTTTCAAAAATTTTCAAGCCATTGAGCTGCTTTGTATTCCAAGGCGGTCCATGTGCAATTTTTTTCTCGTCATTGGTATTGATTTCTTAAAATATTTAAATAAGCCATTATAGAATTTATTCAAAATGATGTCAATATTACGAGGGCATACTTTATTGTATTATATATTCAAACCAGTTTTCAAAACAAAGTAGGTGATTTAATTTGGAATAATAAGCTTTGCTAAAATCATTTTCAGGTGTTAATAATGGATTAATGCGAGAAGGATCAACAAATACAAAATCACGTAATTTGCCAAGATTGTTTATTAGGCTGTTTATTTGGAATAGACCTAAATCAGCATCCAGTAATTCAATAGATGTTTCCGATCTTATTGATGGGCTTAAAAAGCTTGAATCAGGAGTTTCGCACCATTTAATATTTGGAATATTAAAGTCACCAAGAACAATTATGGAGTCACCAGGTTTGGATTGATTAGCTACAAATTTTATCGGGTTTGCATGTTGTTATAAATTTGAATGTTTGACGCAAGAGGAATATAAGAGCAAGTTATAAAAATTTTTCTAAATTTGATTATTGTTAAGAGTTATTTCTTCCAAAGGAGAAAGAGTTGAGACAGAAATCAAAACTCCCCCATTTTCTTTACCCATTTTATCACGTCTATAAATTTGAAATTTACTGCACATTATTTCAGAAATATGAATTTCTTTATCAGATTTATTTCGGGGCCACGTTTCAGTGAGTACAATGATATTATGCTCAATATCAAATAAAGGGATTTTTACTTTGAGTTCATACCTCTAACATTTTGTTACGCGATGGAGATAGCTGAGGAGTTGTAATCATCTTTTTGGACAAATATCACTATTTAACGGTTTTTTTAATTCAATTATTTTTTTGGATTTGAACCAGAAGCCCTTGGAAGAATTACCTTATTGTTATCACGATAAACAAATTGTCGAACAATTGTATTTTTTGGTCAAAATTGTGGATTAACAAGACGATTAAAAATACTTTCTGGGACAATTATTTTAAATGAAGCTCTATTACGTGCATTTATCTTGTAAATTTGGACATTATTATAATCTTCAATGCCAAGGTTCGTTTTAATATAGAATTTAACATCATTTGTTGTTGTATCTACTGAAAAACAGCTGGCAAATATGGTTTTCCTTGGAGCTATAATTTTTAAAGGCTTTGGAGTTACTGTTGTAAACGGATTTACAAGAGGATTGTTGACGACATTTAAATTAGTTGGGATGTTTGACGATGATGGAGTTAATAAAATAAGTTCTGGAGGCTTACTGGTAGCAAGATTTGGAATCATGGGCAAGTTCGACGAATTAGATACCGTAGGAGTACTTAAAGTCCGCCCTGACAGAATTATATTATAATTGGAAGCATTTGAAGCATGATGAGGCGGAATAACATTATTTGAATTAGGTGTTACAACAGCAGCAGGACAACTACTTGTATTTGCGGTTGGTAACGGGATAGAATCATTACTAGTAGTAATAACCCCTGTATTTTTAGGAATACAAGGAGGTGTTGATGATGACTTAGCAGTTCTTTTACGTTTTGGTCTCGGGGAAGCAGCAAAACTATCTAAATTTGTGAATTTAGAAAAAAGTTCACCATATTTAGTTAGTTTTCCTTGTAGAGAAGAAAAGTCTTTTTTAATTCCATCGAACTCTGCTTTATAGCTTTTGAAAAAATTTTATGCATTGTCAGATAATGCATCAGCATCACGAGCTTTAAGGCCACTACATTTTAAGTGGTAATTTCCCAAACACAACCAACAGGAAAACATACGTTCTTCTCCGGAAATACTGCAGTTTTTACTCATACAGTCCATCTCAAACTTTATTAAGGACACACACCAATACAAATATTATCTAATATTAAAACCAGTAATATGTAATTAAATGGCAACACAGCAGATAATTAGCAAGGACACTAATTATAATATTAATCTTAATATTGGAAAACGGAGTGGTAATATTAAGGAAAATATAAAACGGAGATGTTTTATCTGACAGTTGTTTTATTTGACAAATAGAAATATACCAAATGTATGTCAATGAACATACGAAAACAAATTCATGCAAAAATAAGTCTTAAGGTATATATTTTATTATTGTTGTTGTTCAAAACAATAAATAAAACAAATTTAATTAAGACGTAATTGCAAATCCAATTCAATGAACTTCAATATTCTCTAATTAAGATATATATGTGGAATACTTATCTTAAATGAAATAACCAGAAAAGGCAATTATAGATGGTGTTTTTAATTGAAAAATTTTATAAAATCGCAACACAAAAATTTTCACAGCCTAAACTTTACAAGATTACCAGATATTATGATGGTGATTATATAATGACTTAACTGTGTAAACTTCATTGTGCAAATAATTTTTGTTCTTTAATGTCTCCAACGTTCTCTGTGTTGCTTGATATATCTTAGCAATTTGCAATACCCCTTGAAGTATCCTTGTGTGTGAGGCAGTACGTACGGGGTTCATCCGGAGTATGTAAAATAACAATATCACTTATTAATTGGTCAACATATTCATGCGTAGTAGGCATTAAAGCCCTTCCTGAGTATTTCTTCTCCAAGACAATTTGCTGTCCAAGTAAACACTCAGGTACTTGGCCTCCCTTGACAATCTTAGTTATATGCCATTTAATACTGGTAGACTAAATGCCTCAACCTTATATCTCCTGGTAAAGAGAACTAGTTCAATCTTTTCAGGGTTGACCTCCAATCCATTAGCCGCTGAGTGCATGACCTCGCTGATCGCAGATAAAAATTTAAACGGGGCCAGCATTACAAGTTCGTTAACGTAGGCTACGATCATCCTTCCTTCCCATGGCATCGAACTGTCTCAATATGACATTCACTGCCAAGTGCCACAATAATGGAGAAAGAACCCGCTTGCTATGTGCCCCTGTCTCGCGCTTCCTCATGCAAGTGGCTCCCATGTTCGAGTTGATAACCCTACTGCTTAGCATCAGAGTAATCCACTCAATTAGGAATTTACTAATATCTAACGAAGCGAAGACTTACCCTTAAGATAGGCATGTTGAGCGTCCCTGATGACCTGAGTTCCCATACTCCTGCTAAGATACAGATCGATCAGTCTTTTTATTGTCTTAAGTAGAAAATACGGCTGATCGGTTTACAGTCCTTGGGTTTCGAGTGGGTCGTCTTACCAGCTATGGGTATGAAAATGACCATATCCTCTCTCCACCCCAGATGACCCTATCATTGACGTTCTGTAACATGCCATCCGTGTCCGGTGACTTGTATGGCCCATCTGTGACCCACAGTGATCTTCTGTCCTATCGTATCAATATTTCCCTCGTCTGATCTGTAGGTTATCGCTGACACTACCTGCCCTCCCATCAGATCATATATCCTTACAGCCTGGGAAGTGAGTCTCCATCAGTAAGCAGAGGGATTCCGAGCCCGACTTTGTCCACGAGTTGTCCACACATTGTATATATCCAGGTGCCACAGGGTCCTTGGATAATACCCGTCTGAATCTAATTATACTTAATGAAGCTTTCCCTATAGCTGTTCCAATCAAAATCACCGGGCAACTAAGCTCAAAGCTATTCTTAATTACATCCGTGAAATTATTCACGACTTCCTCGATACCCTCAGCTGAATTTTTCCAGCCCTCAGTATCCCTCAAATCCCTATTAGCTAATTTGTCGAAGGACTTCCAATCCGTCTTTTTGGAGTTTCTATAGGGCTTTCCCTTTGGTTTCACAAAGTAAAGGCTGAAGGATATCATGCTATGGTCCGAAAAGGAATAATCCACATCCACCCTCCAGTCCTTAAAAAATTCACCTCCTTGGCTCGCTAGCGTTACGTCTATAACTGTTTCCCTATCTTTCGTTCTGAATATAGGATCTTTACCTCTATTACAGATATGAAGATTATAAATACTAAGCTGTTTATTCCTAAATAGCGAAAGAAATTTTAAAAATATGTATTCTAAGTTAAGTTTATCCTTTAGCATATATAACTTCCGATTTTCTGCAAAAAGATTCAAGTCAATATCATGCCTCATTTCAGAAATATACGCCTTTAAACTTTTATATTTCCAATTTATTGTATAGCTTTGCGTAAATAATTACTTAGAAAATTATGAATATTTCTGTATACTTTTAATAATATCTATACACAAAATATTTTTATAAAAATAATCAATAAATATTTTTTATTTTTTATAGGGTTGCCACATTTCCCAAATTTAAGTAAATCTTTATCCTTTTCTAAGCATTCATATATTTCTATTAATAATTTAAAATAACAAACCAAACAAAAAATATCTATTTTAACTTAATCAATAAGTACTTTATTAGTTTACATTTATGGTTACCTAAATTTAACAAATGTATTTATCTATTGGTGATTGTTAGAAAATTATATATTTATGATCAAGTGGCAATGTACCTTTCTGGTGATACCTAGCTGCAGCATTTATCTATTACTGATGGTTCAAAATCTATATTTTTATGAGCTAGTGACAATGCACAGGTAATATCCTTTCCGGTGATACCTAACAGCAACATATAATATCAATGAATTCGGTATAGGTACTCTTCCAAATTGACTCTTTCAGATATTTTACCTAATGAAAATTCACAGAATACCTGTAAATATATATACCTGTGCGATATATCTAATAGATATATATAAATGCGCAGCTAATTCTTATCAACATCATAACGAAGTTGATTACCTTGGTGATTACATTGAAACATGAACAATTGTGTTGTGTTCTGAGAAGTTTATCTAAAAATGATCTTAATCGTTTAAAAGATATAGTGGAATTCATAAAAACTACATATCATTCAAAAGTCGACGTCTTTGGTAAATCTCAGATAGAGAGCTTTTTAAAGTTGTATGACGTAAAAGTGAAGTCCTTGAATCAGCTTACTAACAGATTAAAAATTAAACATTCCGATTGGTTGGATACTGATATAGAAATATCGGCGTGCAAAATATCAACTGGAGCACCCTGCGAGACATATGATGATTTGAGTACAAGATCTAAGGAGAAAAGACTGGCCCATAAGCTTTCTATAATTTCGAATGAAGAAGTTTCTAATACATTCAAAGAAATGTTAAAAAAGGAGAAGCAACCTAAGAGTGCAATTAATATTGCTGAAATACTGCCAACTGCATCACCAAAACATCTTAAACGGATTGCCGAAAGTGTACCTACTCCAACAACACAATCCAACTTTACAGAGGAAGAAGCAATTGTTTTAATGCTTGAACTAGACCTCAGCTGAAACAAATGTCAAATTTTAAGAAAAGCTCTGCTTGAAAAGGGACACTCAATTCTACCATTATGCCAGAGTATTCAAGAAAAAGCGCAAACTATTTTACCATCTATTTCGGTTACCGAAAATGAAGCAAATGAAGCATGTGTAAAACTATCTTCTTTGCTTGAGAATACAGCTACCAGGATAGTTGCAGATTTTTCTGCAGATCAGTTAGAAAAAGTAAATAACAGCGACGTTGTATTAATCTGTAAGTGGGGATGTGAGGGACTATCAGTCCTTCCTGAATACATGCATGCTAGTGGAAGTAAGAAAATGATGGATTATAAAAGCGTATTTATAGCATCTTTGGTACCATTAAGAAAGCGATCTTATTCCTTAAAGCAATCTTCATCAAAGTGTAAAAACTCATTTGAATACACAAGGGAGTCGAAGACAACAACAACGGATTTAGTGGAATATATTAAAGATGAAATAAATGATTTACAACCTCTTTCAAAGGACTAACATACTATTAATGGCAATTAATAATAAGCACAAAATTAACTGCTGGATTTGGAGAATATGCAACAGAAATATCTAAACTACTTGTTTCTCTATATCCATGGAAAGAAATGACACCAACAGTACATAAAGTATTGTACCATGGCGAAAGTATAATTGAACGAAATATTCTTCATCTTGGAGAGCTTACAGAAGGGGCTCAAGAAGCAAGAAACACAGATTTTAAGCACGTTCAATTATTCAGCTCCAAAACGAGGATATTTTTAATAGCCTATTGTTATCATCAATGAGAAAACTTTGGATTTATTATGAGCCTTTATCAACTCAAAATACTGAAGACTTGAAGGAGCTTTATTGTCTTTTAGATATGTATACAGTTTAAAATATTATAAAAATTGTCTACATAAATTTAATGTAAATAAGTAATAAAAAATCGTATTAGAAATAGAATATTTATTAAGGAAGATGATAAATACCAAAAATAATAATATTGATTAAGTTAAAATAGATATTTTTCGTTTGTTTTGTTATTTTAAATTTATTAATAGAAATATATGAATGCTTAGAAAAGAATAAAGATTTACTTAAATTTGGAAAATGTGGCAACCCTATTAAAAATAAAAAATTTTTATTAATTATTTTTATAAAAATATTTTGTGTATAGATATTATTAAAAGTATACAAAAATATTCATAATTTTTTAAGTAATTATTCACGCAAAGCTAAAGGCAAAAGTTGCAAGTTTGTAAAAATATAGTCATATATACAATAAATTGGAAATATAAAAGTTTAAAGGCGCATATTTCTGAAACGAGGCATGATATTGACTTGAGTCTTTTTGCAAAAGATCGGAAATTATATATGCTAAAGGATAAGCTTTTTGGAATATATATTTTTAAAATTTCTTTCGCTATTTAGAAATAAACCAAACAAAAGGCCCAATTTGGGGTTTTTGGAGAAAATACAAATTTTTAAATTATAATAACATATTTGTTTACAAAGATATCTTAATGAAATTTGCAGCGCGTTAACCAAATTTCAATCAGGGGTAGGGTTTTCCTGAATTCCCAAAAAACTAATGAAAATTCCCAAAAATGGGATTTTTTACATTTTTGGCTATAGAATCCACATTTTTTCGAAATCCAGTAGATTTTGATTTAAAACTTTTAACAACATATTGAAGTTTCTTAAAATATATTGCGCTTGTCGATTCGTGCTTTGGGATCTGAGAAAATATGGTCTAAAATCAAAACTTTCAAATAAAATGGGTCGAATTCGAGAGGGTGTGTACCATGACCAATTGAGTTATTAGGCTTGTTTTTTATCTTAAAGTCATCTCTGTGAAGTTACCTTTCAGAAAGGTGCAAAATTATTATATGTTGCTAAAGAAAATTTTATTTTAGATAAAAAAGAGTGTAGATACTTTTTCGGCTAAAAAAACACAAAAAGTCTTCTTTTTTGCAATTTTCAAATTCAAAATCGTTTATTTTTTGAATCGGTAAAGATATCGACTTAATTTTTTATTCAATAGATGATTTTGTTCTTTAACTAGTTAAGATAGTTAAAATCGGTCGGAAATACTAGGATATATATGAAAAAAACTGGACCAAAAACATGCAAAATTATGGTACTTAAAAATTAAAAAGCAAATAACTAGAAAACTATAAGAGATAAATAGGAAATGTAATCATGTCCTTTATAGGTCTTATCAGGGCCTACAACAATATATAAAAATATTTGAAATCGGATGAGAAACAAAAATTTGGCAAGTGATTAAAAATTTTTTATGTCAGTGGTACCTAACTTTGAGCCCACTTAGTTCCGCCGCTGAGGGGTTTGTTGTGCCCCCGCTTCCAAACTTAACATTGTACACTCCTCTGTTACGCCTATACAAAATTTCATGAAAATCCAACCAGCCGATCAGAAGTTACAGATTTATTTCCAAAAAATTTCGATTCTGCCCCACTGTGGACTGTTGAAAACATGGGCCAATCTTCAGGGGCGCCATCAAATTCTTATAAATCATACATTTTTCCAGGCAACGTATTTGTCAAAGGCGGTTGATTTGCGCCGAAATCCAAAAAAATATGGCGTACGACGCTCATCGCAGTCGGCTTGAGTAGAGGCAGCATTGTCAGCGTCACTGGATGCAATTACTGGCTTCGCCATATTAGATGGCTGTGGCATTACGGCTGACGAATTCGGCGTCGAATTATTGAGAGCAATGGATAAGGCTCTCTGGGCATTCATTAATTGGGCTTAATTTGGCAAGGAGTCACAAAAATATTTACATAAAGTATTTAATTTGTTCCGCCAGCAAGAAACCACATTAAACAAGTAAACTCGCACAATATTTTTAAAATCATTTGTTTAGCAGACAATGAGCGACAACAAATTCACAAATATTTATTTAATCACTTGGCGAAAATGTTAACATAATATTCGCTCCAAATTTAACCACACCATCAAGAAAAAACACATTACTTTGATATTATAAAGTCTATTAAAAAAAACATACAAATTAATAATAATAACAAATTAAATAACATTCATTACTTAACGCAGGGCTTATCCCTGATTTGACTTGCAAAAATATTTTTCAATGTACCACGGTACAAACTTAACGAAACAAAGCACTGCAGTAAGATCAACGTTAAAAGAAACAAAAAAATTATATAAGAATTAATGAACAAACAAGTATATAAAACAAAATAAAATAACATTAGGGTGGCTCAAAGGCAATTGAATTCAAATAAAATAAATAAATCGAATTAGTTCATATTAAATAAACAATATTACTAAATTCATCATAAAACAAAAATAAATCAAAAAGCTCCTTTATGAGCGATTTGGCGACAATATGAGCCGTTAAGCGACAGCGTTTTTTGTGAAAATCTATTCTTTTCGAACAAGTTAGCATTCGAAATTCTTATATTTTACAAAGGTCAAACCAAAGAATAAAAATATAAATACAGAAATTAAACTAACAAAAGTTGACATATTTCCTTTTTGAATCAAAATTATTCTTTCGGAATTACTTTTTTTTACCAAAAAAAGCAAAACTTTACTCATTGACCCATAAAAAGTGCAAAACTGAATTTAAGGTTTATGATACAAAATAAATGCATAAAATTCCACTAATTTTCATCCAAACCACATTTCAAACAAGAAAAGGAATTTGTTCACTTTGATAATATTGGCCAAGGAAAGTGGTCAACGAAACCATAGTGCACTGTGTGTATTTATCCATATTAATTTTATAAAATCGAGTGATATTTGCATAAACCATTGAATCGATTTAAATTAAATTTTCAATATAGATGTGTTTTAACGTGGAAGGGTATAAAATAGCCATGGGCATCTGCTGCACCAGAAGAAATTTTTTACGGCTCGGGTTACTCCTAAGAAACAATTTATTTAAAAATTCATACACCGAATATTAATAAATTATAACAAGACATTTATTTATAACAAGACATTTATTTAGAAAAAGCGTTTAATTGAGAAGCAATTGTTATTAATTAGATTATAACAGTATGTAAAATACATTTCAAAAAACGACCTACACTTTCAAAATTTGAATAAAAACGACTAAACTCTATGCTGCATCCACTTTTTTAATAAAAATTAAGAATTAATTTTTAAGAATAATTGAACATTTTCAATTACAATACTGTAATTGAAAAAATTACAATTACAATAACTTGTAATTAAAAATGGTCAATTATATATAAAGTAATTTAATTAAAAATGTAATTGGCGTCCACTAACCCTGATATTTTAAATGTTGTTAAATTTTTTTTCTGTGTTCAGTTCATCAAAACGTTGAAAGGTCTTATTACAGCGAAATCGCAAAAAGAATAGTTTTTCTGAACTTTCTAATATACATTTATATTTGTTTTAAGTCTCCAATATCCAAAAAGTGATTTCTTAGATGATGAATTCGGATTATCGGATATAATATTTGCAAAATTTTCTCACAAAACTGGAGTTAATAGAAATAGTTGTTAAAATAATCTCAAAACCCTCAATTAAAAAAGCTTCTTTTCATCTAATTGAAATTTTTAGAACATCATGTTGCTGTAAATCTGTATACTCCGCTATAAAAATTATATAAGGCAAACATCGTTCGTGATTGAGAAATCGAAATCCTACATAGCTCGTGCATTAAGCAAATAATCAAAAGTACCAATTAAATTTAATATTTTTTGTTTAAATTAGGGTTGGGGTCTTATATGGTACCTGTGGTGACGATTCCCGGGTGAAGGACTTATATGGGAGATATAGTGAATTATCGGCTGATTCTCATAAAATTTGGCACTGTGATTTATACTTATAAATATAAAACTTACTTGTGCAAATTGTTAAACCGCTATTCCGGGGGTACATTTGTATGGGGGCTAAGTAAAGTAATGGGACCGATCGTAACTAACTTTAATAGGCCAACTTTTATTAAAATGTGGTGGTGTGGGGTATAATGAAATTGGTTTCTAAATTAATCATACTGTACCATACGGACTATTTTTTAATAAAATAAGTGCACGCAGAGAAAAGTCATATTAACAACATGACTTGCAATGATATATTGTTATGACAAATAGCTTTATTGTTGAATAAAATTTATTTGAACAACAATTTGGTCACTACAATAACATTTTTGTTATTAGTTTCTTAATAACTTGGCTGGCGCAATATGTTTGGTTAAGGAACATGTTATTGTTGTTGAAATCCTAGCTGTAATAAAAGAATTTTTAATAGACAAAAATATTATTCTTGTTATTATGATTTAATAATATTTTTTATAATTTTATCGAAACCGATAAACATTTGTAATATTTTAATATGACGTTGATTTTACACCAGTTTATTGTGTTCAATGCGTGGAATCGGTCATCTAACGGAGTGTAAAAATTAAATTGCAAACTAATAATAATGTTCACAAAAAAAAATGCTTTTGATAAAAAAAAGCTTTCGAATTATTAAATTATTCTAATAAATTGTATAATAGTATATTAACTTAATTTTTCTTTCTAGTGACAATAACGCAAGATTTTTTTCATAGTTTTTATTCATAGCGAGTTGATTTCTATGAAACAAAATCCTCGTAAGGTTACCTGTACCGTCGCAAGCATCGTATGTATATCGAAGAAAAGGCCACCAAGAAGCGTACCCGCAGAACACAAAAGTTTCACGGGCTATTGCTGATAGTTCTTTGGCCGAAATTATGGCTAAGCGTAACACGAATCTTTAATCTCGTGATTTTTAAATTAAGTGTGATTTTGATAAGATTCCATACAAAAACCAACTAAAGGAAAACGATAGATAGTTTTTAAGCACAGCTATAATATGGTTACAGTATAATCATATTTCAATGCGCCTGAACCATATTATTGTTACATCAGTGAAATTTTTGCGTACAACAATAATATGGTTGTGCCACAACCATATTATTATTATGTTCCAACCATATTTCGGTTATTTCACGAAAATATTGCAAATGTTTATTTTCATTTACTTAACAATATGTTCCAGCAACAATAAAAGCTAACAAAAATAAGACACTGTTCAATTATGGTTCAGCAACCATATTTTTTCGCTGTGTTTATAACTGAAATTTGTATGTATGAAATAAGCATAAAATGCAGACTTTTTTAATTTTCCCAAATAGTATATTTTAGCCTTCGATAGATCTGTGATTTGCCAAATTTTCTGTTATAAAAGAAAAAAACTAAAAGCGCGAAAGCCGAAAGGAAGCGAAAAATTTCGCTTTTTTTATTTTTGAGTACATCATTTTAGTTTAAAGAAGATAATGTGGGAGGTTTAATTTAAAAGGTCATTGGTTGCAATGTATCCCTAGCAAGATGTCTACTTATGTTTAAGGTTTTTCAGCAAAATTAAAAAAATGAGTATTAAATTCACCTTTATTATTAAAACATCGCAGATACCATTGCAACGCATGGCGCACACAGCTAGTACCTAATAAAAATAAAAATCATATAAACATATTTTATATAAAGCACAGTGGAAAGTATTATAGAGTTCGGCAGCTTAAATGATATTTGCAAATTTCTGATTTCTTACATAAAAATTATATATTATATACCGTAAATCAGCTTTTTTAAATAAGTGTAAGGGCCCTAAAATAATATTTGAATTTGGTTATGTTGGATTGTCAAATTTAAAAGAATTTTTGTATGCACGCAGAGAAAAAATATGGTTTGGGAAATCATAATCGAACAGTGTCATATTATTGTTACATTTTAATGTTGGAACATTATGTTCCAATGTATCAACATAATATGTCTTAGTAAATTGACAAAAATGTTCCAATATGTTCATGGCATAACCAGATACTGTTACAAAATATGGTTGTGTTGCAACCATATTATAGCTATGCTTTTTGTATGGGATGGTATGAAAAACATACTTAATTTTTCCACACCTCAAATAAAAAGAGGATAGGTTAAATGCCACCTATTCCAAACAAAGGGTCAAAACAACTGTTTACACCGCTTTCCACCAATACGGGAGCAGGCCTTTGTTGTATCTTGGCGGTTTTTGTTTGGTGTCAGCCTTGCTGACACAAGGCACATTTATAAACTTACAGGGATTACGTTTCAACAAGTAGGAGCGTTCGTATTTCTTGTCAAAGAAAGTGAAGGTCTTGCCATCAACTTTGTTCATGGTCTTGGCATGACCGGGTAAATTTCGAATCCACTAAATGAACAGAAATCGATTTTCATCTTGCGTTATTGTTACCAGAAAAATAAAGTAGTTAGTTTTTTAATAAATTACCAACAGTTTCTAGTTCTTTTTTATTAAACGCTTTATTTTTGTAAATTAACATTTGTTTTGATATTGTTATTGCAAGTTTGTAATACTTTTTTTATGTTTTTATGATTTTTTTCTTCTCCAAATATACATGTATTTTATTATAAAATATGATTGTGAACGTTTTACATAATCCAATATCTACTTTATAAATTATATAAAATTTTATTATATGTATAGCATATTTTTGCAATACAATGTTTACACGCCGGCATGATGTAAATACTGCAAATGTATATGGTTGTCGATAAAACTGAAAATAATATTATTAAATCATAATAACAGGCATAATAATATATTTGTCTAATGAAAATTGTTTTATTGTGTTTTTATTTATTTATTACTTTCAGTCTATGGATACAATATTATCCTTACAGACATCAATGATAATTTAATATACATAATTAAATTAATTATTTTAACAAACTGTTTAACAAATATTCATTAGAATATATATTGAATAATCTCATAGCCTTTATTAAAGGTCCATTCAAAGCATATGTTGTTCTATGAATATCTATATAAAAGATATAATTATTTCGCCTTAGAGGCCTAGGAGGTACATATAGTTTTATGGTATGAAGCAAATCAGGACAATCAATTAATCCACGAATTATAGCATATAGGAAATATACAGAAGAAATTTTACGTCTTGTTTCTAAAGTTTTCATAGAAATCAAGGCACATTTATCAGGGTATGTAGGAATCGAAATTTGAGGGTTTACAAATGAAAAGTTTAAAAATGAAAGAGCAAACTTTATAAATTTTACTTGAATTTTTTCAATTCTATTTGTGTGTAATTGAGTACAAGGACTCCAAATAAATAAAGCATATTCTAATCTAGATCTCACAAAGGATGTATATAGAACTTTTTTTGTGTAATGATCAAAATTATTAGAATTACGGCATAAAAAACTTAACATTGAATAAGCTTTAGGTATAATATAATTTAAGTGATTATTAAATGATAATTTTTTATCAAATAATACCCCTAAATCTAAAATTTCATCCACGGATGAAAGTAAATGTTGATGTATTCTATATCGAGATATAACAGTGTTACAACATCTATGATAAGTCATAGAAAAACATTTGTTTAAATTAAAAGGTAAACCATTACGGACTGACCAAGAACTCACCCTATTTAAATCCTCCTGGAGATTAAAAACGTCATTGGCATTAGAAATTGTTTTAAAAATTTTTAAATCATCAGCATACAATAAATAATGAGACTTTCTGAAACATAGGTTAATGTCATTAATAAATATATTAAATAACAGTGGACGCAGAACACTACCTTGGGGAATACCAGAAGTAGGAATAAATGATGTGGAACAAACACCATCAAGAGAAACCACGGATTGTCTATCCGACAAGTAATAACGAAACCAAGATAACATTCGGGAATGAACGCCCAATTTATATAATTTTAATAATAAAAGTTCATGTGGTACTCGGTCAAATGCCTTAGCAAAGTCCGTGTAAATCGCATCAATCTGCAATCGATCTTCAAAACTATCAACACAATACTTGGTAAAAACAGCCAAATTAGTACAGGTTGATCTTCCAGTCATAAATCCATGTTGAGATAAAGAAATATGCCTCTTTACATTAAAGAAAAGCTTATGATAAACAATATGTTCAAGAATTTTTAAGATATTGGTTAATTTGGAAATTGGTCTATAATTAATGACATTATTTTTATCACCAGATTTATAAATAGGCAAAATTGTAGTAAATTTCCACTTTTTAATAAAATAGCCATTGCTTAAAGACTTATTAAAAATAATTTTCAATGGTAGACATAATGAAGAAGAACATTTCTTTATTAAAAAAGCTGATAAACCATCATTATCACCCTTAAATGAATTAGAAAGCCAAACAATACCTTCTACAACATCTTCTTCAGATAGTTGCAAATTACCGAAATCCATAATGGTGTTTATTTCATTTAAATCAAAATTATCATACTGCAAATTTTCATCATTAAAATTGGATTTAAAATAGAATGCGAACAAGTTCAGTGAATCAATTAGATTATTTGAAGTTAAGTTATTATAGTTCATACATAAAGGGATGTAAGAACAATTTCTTTTAGAATTTAAAAAGTCCAAAATCGTTTTGGATTGTACTTTAAGTCGTTATTAAGATTCATAATATACTGATTGTATAGAAATTTATTGAGAAAATTAAATTCTTTTTCGAATCGAAGAAACTTTTGTTTATAAACATTATTATTTGTGGAATTATATTTTTTGTAATATTTATTTCTAAGATTTTTTAATTTTTTGAGTCCTTTGGTATACCATGGAAGCTTATGTACCCTAGGATTTGCTAAAGGAATATTATTTTTAAAAATATTAAGAACATTTGATAAAAAAAAACATCATAACATATACTAACAATTTTACTTTCTAATAAATCGATCCAATTGACATTTTTAATAAGCATATTTAATGTATTAATGTCACATTTATAATAATTATAACGTATATCATTATTGTTATAATTAGATAGATATTCATAGAATTCAATATTAATTTCTAATGGAAAATGATGACAAGTAGATGGTGATATTGGAAAAGCACATAAATTTAAGGTAAACCTCAAATCAGAACTAAGAAATACTAAATCAAGATTTCTATTTAGTTTATTACAAAACGTATGAACTTGTTGCAAGTCAATACTAAAAAATGAATCAATTAGATTTATCTCAAAAGATTTATTGACATTATTGCGTAAAAATACCTCAGAATTTAATACTTCTGACCAAACAATATCACAAAGATTAAAATCTCCAATAACACATAACTTATCACCATTTCTTATATTATCAGAAAGAATAATTACATTTGACATATGACTATCATATAAATCATCAGAACTATTAGGGGGTATATATGATACAACTATAAATAATTCATAATTCACCGATTTAACTGCCACACAAAGTTGATCAAGTAATGAATCCATATTAGATAAACGAATATTTCTACAGCATAGTGACTTTTTAACAGCTATAAGTACACCTCCTCCTCTACTAGAACCAGTTTTTTCAGCATCTCTATCTTTACGATATACTACATATGTGTAGGGATTAAAGAATTCTTCACTATAAAAATCTTTATTCAACCATGTTTCCGTAATAACAAAGACATCATAATCAGCTTGGGATGTGAACGAATGAAATGACTGAGACTTAGATTTCATACCAGAGACATTTTGATAATATAATTTTAATGAGTTAGAACATGTGTGCATTATGTCTGTTGCTGGAGATTTGGATTTTTTGGAAAAAACTTAAACGGGCGAACTTTAATAGCAGTTGTCCAAAGCTCAGGCCGAAAAAGTTGTTCATAATAAGTTGCTGAAACACCAAGTTTAAAGTTAACAAACTTGAGATCATCGATTGAGGCATCTTTTTTCACTAGTTTATAGCACAATATATTATCATTAACAATTTGTAAATGCTTTTTAACGTAGGATATTATATTTTGCTCTGAAACGGATGGCTTAAAAGCAGATAAGTGGACCCATCACAATTTTAAAACCACATCTAACTCTGTATTATTATTTTCTCCAATTACAGCTTTTCTTTTGACAGGTTTTTTCCTATTAGTGACATAATTCCAATTAGAAACATCAGTTAATTGCATTGAATTACTACTTGTGGTACAAAACGCATTATTTACATTAGTATTATTTAAATCAGCTAAATTGTTATTACTGGCAGTTTGAGAATCTCTAGGTACAATTTTGTCATCTCTAAATGAATGTACATTATTTACTTCAGAATCATCTGTTTGTTTAGCAAGTGAGAATGTATTTGTTGTATCGTTGACAGTATAAGTGGGAATAGTTTTTACACAAACTGCAGTATTATTTACATTACGAATTTGATTATTTGAAGAAATTGGTAAACTTGCAGGAATAGGCAAATTAGAATTAAAACCGGTTTTTGGCATAGGTAGACTGCGATGAGAACTTTTTGCATTGTTGCTTATTGCATTATTTTCCACAAATTGAGAGAATAGAGATTTTAATTGTTCAATTTCATAAGACAAAAGACTTATTTTTTCAATTAATTCCCGAGATGTATGTAAACAATTATCGCAATTAAAAACAATATTTTCAAAATTAACAAGAGTTTTAAATGCAGTATCATCTTCTATTTTTGCACATATTTTATGAAACTTGCATCTGCAAATTTCACAAACAATAACAGAGTTTTTTTGAATATTCTTGTAGCGTATGCAATTAAAAATGGCGAATTTTTGGGTATTTAATTTTATTTTGTACTAGCATTTTATTTTGTACTAGCTGCTGCGTTAACGGACTTGCGGGACTCCTACATAGATCAGAGAAAAACTTGAAATTAAAAAAATCGAAATATACTGTGGTGTGTACAATAAAAATATCCTTATAAGAAGGAAAAAGCACCATAAAGTCTCCTTTGTTATATTCTCTTTCACCCAGTATCATATATTTTCTTGTGTGCTTCCAAGTTAATCGAAAAATTAAAAATTACTATTATAAGGAAAAAAGTACGTCAAAATCGCATCTTTAACTCTTACACTTTGAAGTGTATGTTTAATTTTATATTTCTAGGAAAATTATTATAATAAATTCAAAAAATACCATTAGATGATTAGATGATGTACTTATGTAATAATTACCATAGAATCATGAAATATATGGTCTTATGTGGGTTAAAATTCATAAAAAGAACAATTAGAATAACAAAAAAGTAAAACAAAGTTCCCTTTTGTAGATTTTCGCTCATTTAGGATTTGAGTTTCCAAAAAACCGTCTTTTTTAGAAAACCGGTTTTCGGTATAACTGAAAAATCTCATTTCAGAAAAAAAACGGTTGATCGGTTTTGGACTTTTGAAAAAACCGGATAACCGAGTTTCAGTAATTTAAATTTTTAAATAAGACGTTTTGTTACTTGTTATGACAGAAAATTATCTCGCGTAGACCCTACGTAATGCTGGTATTTGGAAATATCTCTTTCCGAAATAACATGAAAATTCTTTTGCAATTAAAATACTAAGGAGTGCGTACGAGAAAACTAGTGCATAAACTTCTGGTTATAGAAATCAGTTTAAGGCAATTTGGTTGATTGGTCTCCTTCGGTACATTACCACACAATGCACAGTGGGGCAGAATCGAAATTTTTTGAAAATAAATCTGTAGGTTCTGATCGGCTGGATTTTCATGAACTTTGATATAGACCTAGCAGAGGAGTGTACAATGTTAAGTTTGGAAGGGGGGCACAACAAACCCCTCAGGGGCGGAGCTAAGACCTATAAAAAAACATATTTTTTTATTTATCTCTTATAGTTTTCGAGTTATTTGCGTTTGAATTTTTAGGCACCATAATTTTGCATGTTCTTGGTACAGTTTTTTTCATATATATCTTAGTATTTCCTACCGATTTTATTAGTTTTTTTCTTAACTAGTTAAAGAATAAAATTATCTATTGAATAAATTCAAATATAAATTTGAAGTCGATATCTTTACCGAGTCCAAAAATAAACGATTTTGAAAATTGCAAAAAAGACGACTTTTTGTGTTTTTTTAGCCGAAAAACTATCTACACTCTTTTTTATCTAAAATAAAATTTTCGTTAGCAACGTATAATAATTTTACACTTTTCTAAAAGGTAACTTCACAGAGATGACTTTAAGATAAAAAACAAGCCCAATAACTCAATTGGTCATGGTACACACCCTCCCGACTTCGACCCATTTTATATTAAAGTTTTTATTTTAGACCACATTTTCTCAAATCCCAAAGCACGAATCGACAAGCGGAATATATTTTAAGAATCTTCAATATGTTGTTAAAAGTTTGAAATCAAACTCTACGGGACTTCGGAAAAATGTGGATTCTATAGCCAAAAATGTTAAAAATCCCATTTTTGGGAATTTTCATTACCTACCCTACCCTGCTTGAAATTTGGTTAACACGCTTTTATTTATATTAATGAGATCCACATTTCCTGCAAATTTCATTAAGATATCTTTATAAATAAATATATTATTACAGTTAAAAAATTTTTATTTTCTCCAAAAATCCCAAATTGGGCCTTTTGTTTGGTTTATTTCTAAATAGCGAAAGAAATTTTAAAAATATGTATTCCAAATTAAGCTTATCTTTTGGCATATATAATTTCCGATCTTTTGCAAAACGATCCAAGTCAATATCATGCCCCGTTTCAGAAATATGCGCCTTTAAACTTTTATATTTCCAATTTATTGTATATATGACTATATTTTTACAAACTTGCAACTTTTGCCTTTAGCTTTGCGTGAATAATTACTTAGAAAATTATGAATATTTTTGTATACTTTTAATAATATCTATACACAAAATATTTTTATAAAAATAATTAATAAATATTTTTTATTTTTAATAGGGTTGCCACATTTCCCAAATTTAAGTAAATCTTTATTATTTTCTAAGCATTCATATATTTCTATTAATAAATTTAAAATAACAAAAGAAACAAAAAAAATTTCTATTTTAACTTAATCAATAAGTATTTTATTAGTTTGCATTTATGGTGTTTACCTAAATTTAGCAAATGTATTTATCTATTGGTGATGGTTAAAAATTTATATATTTATGATCTAGTGTCAATGTACAGGTATCCTTTCCAGTGATACCTAGCTGAAGCATTTATCTATTACTTATGGTTCAAAATCTATATTTTTATGAGCTAGTGACAATGCACAGGTAATATCCTTTCCGGTGATACCTAACAGCAACATATAATATCAATGAATTCGGTATAGGTACTATTCCAAATTGACTCTTTCAGATATTTTACCTAATGAAAATTCACAGAATACCTGTAAATATATATACCTGTGCGATATATCTAATAGATATATATAAATGCGCAGCTAATCCTTATCAACATCATAACGAAGTTGATTACCATGGTGATTACACTGAAACATGAACAATTGTGTTGTGTTCTGTGGAGTTTATCTAAAAATGATCTTAATCGTTTAGAAGCTATAGTGGAATTCATAAAAACTACATATCAGCTTTTTAAAGTTGTATGACGTAAAAATGAAGTCAGCGTACTAACAGATTAAAAATTAAACATTCCGATTGGATGGATACTGATATAGAAATATCGGCGTATAAAATATCAACTGGAGCACCCTGCAAGACATATGATGATTTAAGTACAAGATCTAAGAAGAAAAAACTGGCCCATAAGCTTTCTATAATTTCGAATGAAGAAGTTTCTGATACATTCAAAGAAATGTTAAAAAAGGGGAAGCAACCTAAGAGTGCAATTAATATTGCTGAAATACTGCCAACTGCATTACCAAAACGTCTTAAACGGATTGCCAAAAGTGTACCTACTCCAACATCACAATCCAATTTTACAGAGGAAGAAGCAATTGCTCTAATGCTTGAACTGGACCTCAGCCGAAACAAATATCAAATTTTAAGAAAAGCTATGCTTGAAAAGGGACACTCAATTCTACCATCACACAAGGATATTCAAGAAAAAAAGCAAACTACTTTACCATCTATTTCGGTTACCGAAAAGGAAGCATGTGTAGAGCTATCTTCTTTGATTGAGAGTACAGCTACCAGGATAGTTGCAGATATTTCTGTAGATCAATTGGAAAAAGTAAATAACAGCGACGTTGTGTTAATCTGTAAGTGGGGATGTGACGGACTATCAGCCCTTCCTGAATAAAAGCATGCTAGTGGAAGTAAGAAAATGGCGGATTATAAAAGCGTATTTATAGCATCTTTGGTGCCATTAAGAATGCGATCTTATTCCTTAAAGCAATCTTCATCAAAGTGTAAAAACTCATTTGAACATATATGGCTTAACACCACTCAAAACATTTTTGCAGACCTATTTGGGTGGAACACACGAGGTAGTCGAAGACAACAACAAAGGATTAAGTGGAATATATTAAAGATGAAATAAATGATTTACAACCTCTTTTAATAGCCATAAACCAATACACATTCGACATATCCTTTCAAATTAGTCTAACAATGAATGATGGAAAGGTTAGTAATGCCATTACGGAAACATCTTCTTTTTGGAAATGCTCACTATGTGATGAAGCAAGGAGTGTTAATGAAGAATTTCTGTATTTCGGAATATCTCCACTTCACGCCAGAATACGGTTCACGGAGCATTTTCTGCACATAACATATGATTTAAAGTATAGAAGTGTGCCAGAAAATTTAACAAAACCTACCAGAAACAACGAGGATTTAAAAACACTTAGAATATCTGAGAAAAGTAGAATGAATTCAGAGAAGAGACGGGATTAAACATCGACAAACCTCTGTCGACGGGTGGTAGGTAGTACAAATGATGGAAACACAGCAAGAAGGTTTTTCGGAAATTTCGAAGCTACATCAAAAATAACTGCTATTAATAACGAGTTACTTGAAAGGACTAACATACTATTAATGGCAATTAATAGTAAGCACAAAATTAACTCTGCTCGATTTGAAGAATATGCAACAGAAATATATAAACTACTTGTTTCTCTATATCCATGAAAAGAAATAACACCAACAGTACATAAAGTATTGCGCCATTGCGAAATTATAATTGAACGAAATATTCTTCCACTTGGAGAGCTTACAGAAGAGGCTCAAGAAGCAAGAAACAGAGATTTTAAGAACGTTCAATTATTCAGCTCCAGGAAATGCTCCAGAACGTCACAAAACGAGGATATTTTTAATAGCCTATTGTTATTATCAGACCCCGTACTGTCATCAATGAGAAAACGTTTAATTTATTATGAGCCTTTATCAGCTCAAAATACTGAAGACTTGAAGGACCTTTATTATCTTTTAGATAAGTATAGAGATACAACAGATTATTTTATAGAACATAAATAGTATAAGTTTAAAATATTGGAAAAATTGTCTACACAAATTTAATGTAAATAAGTAATAAAAAATCGTATTAGAAATAGAATATTTATTAAGGAAAATGATAAATACCAAAAATAATAATATTGATTAAGTTAAAATAGACATTTTTCGTTTGTTTTGTTATTTTAAATTCATTAATAGAAATATATGAATGCTTAGAAAAGAATAAAGATTTACTTAAATTTGGGAAATGTGGCAACCCTATTAAAAATAAAAAATATTTATTAATTATTTTTATAAAAATATTTTGTGTATAGATATTATTAAAAGTATACAAAAATATTCATAATTTTCTAAGTAATTATTCACGCAAAGCTAAAGGCAAAAGTTGCAAGTTTGTAAAAATATAGTCATATATACAATAAATTGGAAATATAAAAGTTTAAAGGCGCATATTTCTGAAACGAGGCATGATATTGACGTGAGTCTTCTTGCAAAAGATCGGAAATTATATATGCTAAAGGATAAGCTTAATTTGGAATATATATTTTTAAAATTTCTTTCGCTATTTAGAAATAAACCAAACAAAAGGCCCAATTTGGGATTTTTGAAGAAAATACAAATTTTTTAACTATAATAACATAGTAGGGGTAGGATTTTTCTGAATTCCCAAAAAAAAATAATGAAAATTTTCAAAAATGGGATTTTTTACATTTTTGGCTATAGAATCCACATTTTTCCGAAATCCCGTAGTGTTTGATTTCAAACTTTTAACAACTTATTGAAAATTCGTAAAATATATTCCGCTTGTCGATTCGTGATTTGGGATTTGAGAAAATGTGGTCTAAAATCAAAACTTTCATATAAAATGGGTCGAATTTGGGAGGGTGCGTACCATGACCAATTGAGTTATTGGGCTTATTTCTTATCTTAAAGTCATCTCTGTGAAGTTACCTTTCAGAAAAGTGTAAAATTATTACACATTGCTAACGAAAATTTTATTTTAGTTAAAAAAGAGTGTAGATACTTTTTCGGCTAAAAAAAACACAAAAAGTCGTCTTTTTTGCAATTTTCAAATTCAAAATCGTTTATTTTTGGACTCGGTAAAGATATCGTTGTGCCCCCCCTTACAAACTTAATATTGTACACTTCTCTGCTATGCCTATATCAAATTTCATGAAAATCCAACCGGCCGATCAAAAGTTACAGATTTATTTTCAAAAAAATTCGATTCTTCCCCACTGTGCAATGGTTGAATAAATGGTGGAATAAATTTTAATAATTTTAAAATCTGATTTTAGATTTGAAATTAGCGGAAAAATTTACGTATAAGTTAAAATTTTCATGAATATAGGACGTCTATTTTTTTTTTTTTATTTTTCTTTGATGAAACTTGGGCATCGATAGAGGCGGAGTTATGCTTTCAGAGTATTTTTAGATGGAGTGTGTAACTGAAGCACAAACGGCGCTACAGTGGGTCAATATTGACCACTTTTACAAATGTGAACCAATTTAAATACTTTTACATTTCTGAAATATACTAAAAGTATTTCTACACGATAATACTTTGCATTAAGATTTGTAAAAAATTCGAATATCACAATACAATTTTATCGTTTAAGCACAGATTGTTTAATTATAGAAAACTGTTTATGAATTTTTGGAAATACCAATGGTATTTTTAATTTGTTTAAATTATTCAAAAACATTGGATTTTCATATGTATAAATAGTGTCTTTCTACATTAAAAAACATAAAATTAAAAAAATTTTTCCATAAAGCGACTAAAAATAAACTAAAAGAGAAAAAAACAAAATGTTGAAAGAAAAATAGAATCAAATTTAAATAAAAAACTTTTGTATTATCATCTGAACTACTTAAACATTTTTTCATCAGATTTTTGGACATACAAATAAAATACGTAGTATTTTATATTTGAAAATTATTAATACTTTGCGTGCACATCTAGAAATACATTAAATAAATTAAAGGAAAAACACGCTTACTGTACTATATTATATCTCTTATTGTTTAAAAGATATTTAACTTAAAAAATTCTATTTTCCATTTTGGCCTTGATATTTTTGCGTTTTTTTCCCTATAACTTTAAACAAAAATTTAAAAAAAATATATATAGTGACATTTTCCACATTTTCTTAAATTAAGAAAAATTTTTCCTGTAGTACTCAAAAATTTGCATTTCAGAATTCTTCTTTAATTACTTTATAACGTGTTCATTATTCTGATACTTACATATAACGGAAAATAATCGGACTCAAATTTACAAAATATGTTCTGTAAACTTGGTTTCCATTTATTTGCTTTTACTGTAAGTAAAATGTTTTATACTTCATTTTAAAGAAGACACAATTTCCTTTTATATATATATATATAATACGACTGTTTTATATTTGGAACATTCCGATAAAATAAATGTTTTTTTTTTTTTTTGATAGCCTTTATCATATTTACCGTATATAGCAAATTCTAACTATATACGTTTTTATCGTATATAGTTAGTTGTACACTATATTTCCAAAAATTTAATAAAACATAAAAATTTCAGGATTTTTTTCTACCTTTAATTCCCAGAAACTTCAAAATTATTTTCATTATTCATAATGCTGTTTATTAGTACATTCACAGTTTTCTAAGTCTAGTAAAAGTGCCATTTTCCTGTAGGAAACAGTAACATTGCACCTATTATTATTTCATTATTATTGGAATTTGTCTGCTATATTTGTTTGGAAATATAGCATTTTGGACGCACATATTTAAAAAAAATTGTTTGACTTTATAACGTTTTATTTACGTCCTACAAAGGTGTTTTGACTTAGCAAATTCTAGCATACTATATTTTAGAATTTAGCATAAGATTTCCAAACTTTTCTGGTAACACTGATATAAATTGCTTACTATCTTCTACCAGCGTTCTCTCTCATATTTTGTTTGTTTCATATCGCATTATAAAATATTAGTAAAAATAAATTATCATACGAACAAAATAACAAAAGTATTTGTCTAGGTTTTGTGTAATTTCAAATAAAAAATAAATCATAAAACCATTTTACGTCTTACATAGGGTTTTTGATTTAGCAAATTCTAGCATACTATGTTTGAGAATTTAGCATAAGATTTCCAAACTTTCCTGGCAACACTGATAGAAATTGCTTACTATCTTCTGCCAGCGTTCTCTCGCATATTTTGTACTTAATAATAGTAAAAAAATTTTAATATAAATAGCACAATAATTAATATTATACATGAGTTAATCTTAATTTGAAAATTTAATTTGCCATCCCGGTTCGTTTCTATTTAAGATTTATTACTTGATTATTTGTTTGTTCCATATCGCATTATAAAATATTAGTAAAAATAAATTATCATAAGAATAAAATAACAAAAGTATTTGTCTAACTTTTGTGTAATTTCAAATAAAAAATAAATCATAAAAACATTACATGTATGTATGTATTTAATTATACTTACACACTGCAGCAATGAACAATTTTCAATTGGTTATTCGTAAATGTTGTCAGCTTACACAAAATACCGCTCCCAAATGTAAGTCCTCCCTTTGTATAATACATACATTTTCCCTCTGTTACTCAAAGAACAGTATCAAAACGTCCTTATTTTTTCGTTATAACGGATACATTTTATTTAATGTTTTATTATATTCTTGAATTTACTTTGTTTCTACATGTCTCAACAAAGCACAATTAAATAATATATATATATATATATATATATATGTATATATATATATATATATATATATATATATATACAACACGTATAAATGTACGTATTTTTAATTTATATACACTTGTAAAATTCACATTTAGGGCGTCACATGCTGTTTAAATATTTTTTTCAAAATATATATAACTCGCTTAATAGTCTTATTTTTAAAGATTAATTTTAAAATTAATATAAAATTGCTGTGTAAAAGTGTACTTTCTATACTGTATTTTTTATATTTAATATTAAATTAATTTGGATATTATATTTTCACACCATAATAATGTTACAGATTCACATCCCTTTTTCGACTAAAGTCAGAGATTGTAAAGAGAGCAATATTAGAAATGGTATAAGGACGAAACTACTTATTTTTACACACATATACAAATAAAGCGCATATTACAGGGTGGTATGTGTACATATATAGAATCAAATTAAAAGTATTCATAACAGTGTTGTAAAATTTTCAGCCTTTATATATATCGTATTCTTACGGAACATTAAAATGTAACTGGTGGGTGCGGAAGTGACAGCTGAAAACTAATATATTACTCGCGGTCCTCAGCTAACATAAAACATTTAACATTAACACTAACATCATGTTAATAGTTATTGTAGACCGTTTAACTTGATGTTAATTTTTTTGATGCTTAAACACGGTTGTTAAAAAAACGAGTTTAAACATCAAGTCTCACGCACAATGTTTTTACTAACACAAACATAGAAATTATTGCATGTGTGTGGAAGGCAACAACAAAATAATGAGAAAACAAGAAATTAATATGAATTCATGTACGCCATAATTAAAAAAAATTTAAATTTTAGCAGAACATTTTAACATGGTGTTTTAAATGTAAAAAATATTTAAATGTAAAAGCTGGTAGCAAAGTGTGGACGGATGTAAATTTTATATTCTTATATATTGAGTAAAATCACAATATACATACACGTAATTTTTTTATATTTCGAACTAAAATTTAAACTTCTGCAATTTGAAAAATTAAAACACAAATAATATTTTGGTGTTTATGCCGCAAACCTACTAAATTTTTCCCCTCAATGTAAACTTGTAAATAATGTAAACTTTTCATTGGCGAACATCGAAAAACTCTCAACAGTTGAAAGTGCGAAAGTTCGTGGTTATTATATATTTTATACTTTGAATTAGTTTTAGTTTCCCTTTAACTATCGCTAATGTAAGTAAAACTCAAGAATGTACAACCCATAATTTTAAACTAATTAAATGTTTTTATCGTTTTTATTTAATGGAAATTTCTTGCTAAACCATCCCGAACAAAACATTTAATCCATCGAGCCGAATTGCAAGAATTTTTTATTAAATATCCTCTATATTGCAAAAGAATTCGCTGAGCTCCGAAAATAAAACTTTTGTCGCAGTCTTAAAGGAATTCAATTTTATAATACATTTAGCCGATTTTGTCTTAGAAAATCGAACAGGAAAACGCAAGTACAAGAAAACAAATAAATATACAAGGAACTTTTTTATCATATTATAAAAAAGTGAATTTCAGTAGTATAGTGTAGGTAATATTTTTATGTGAAAAAAGTGAATAATATAATTGTAATAAAGCTTCTCCAACAATTTTATTTATATTCATTTAAACGGAAAAAAATTTATACGACATACGCAATATAAGAAATTTATTCTGTATATTTTTATTTGGAAAATAAAAAATGAAAAAATTACTTTTTTAATTGTTTTCTTTTGAAACATCAGAAATTAATCATTTAACGGTCAATGTCCTGAGGCCATCTCTTTTGGCTTTTACCTCCAAAATTTTTACACTAATTATGTATATTTTTAATTGGAATAAAATCTGTAAGCTAAGAAAAATTAAAAATGAAGAAGATTTTAAAATAGGAAAGGAAAAAATATTGATAAATTCTTTAGGAAAAAATTATTTTATCAAAAATAGAAAAAGACAGAATTATTTTAAGTTCGATATGGTAGAGCTAAATGGGTTGAAAAAATGTTCATCCTATTTTTATTCCGAATTTATCTAAGTAAAAACACAGAAAAAAATTTTGTAAATTTTGAAAATTGTTTAATAAGTTGCATAACTTTTTCCTCAACTTTTTTCATACGAAATACAATCAGCCTAACCACAAAAGCTAAAAAGTCGATTTTAAATTTACAAAGTTGACTATTATTTAAAATTTTTTTTATCATAAAATATTTGTCAAACTCAATTTTAATTTCCTTTTAAATTTAAAAAAAAAAAAAAATTTTTTTAAAGCTTATGAATATTTTGTTTCTATAATTTTTTGAAACTTCTTTTTGTTATTTCTATTCATTGAAAAAAAATTTTAAAATTTTTTAATGTATGTTTCAAAAAGCTTTTAAAACATTCTTTTAAATATTTCTTATGGTAAAGAAAAACCAAAATTTCTATTATAAAATAAAATTGATTTTAGCAAAAATTAAACTTTAAATTTCATTTGTGGTTAGGCTGAATATTTTTTCTAGATATTATTAAATTTTGTTTTTCTATTAAGATTCCATTTTTAAGCTAAAAAATAGTTACACATTTAAATATCAACCATAAATTTCTTAAAATGGTAATATTTCAAGAAAAATATCAAAAGAGGTTGATTGAAAGTATACAACATCTTGTAACTAAAAAACATTAAAAATTTAACATTTTCCCAACAAAATTTCAACAATTTTCTTAGAGGTCGATGACAAAAATAAGACTTTTCGTGTAATTTTCCTAAAATATTTTGGTAGACAATCTGAAAGCTTTATGATACAACTTTCGTCTGCAGAGCAGCGAAACATAAATGAAAATTTATTATTCAAGCCTTCTTCATTTGAAAAAATATGTTCAATTTTCATATTTAGGAAAAAAATTTTAAAATACACTCTGTTACAATAAAAAATTACTAGAGAAATTACATAGCGTACGTTATAGAACTTCTTGAGGACATTATAAGTCAGTTTCAAAATTTTGAGTTATACTCAAAAAAATTATTTTTTGGTAGGTTCCTGTATCACTAGTTCTTTTATTACATATGTTGTAAATTTTTTCTCTTTGAACTTTAAAAACTTTAATTTAAGCATAACAAGATTTAGTTTTTTTTTTTAATTATACAAAACTGAAGAACTTATTCGATTTTATGTGGAATAATTAGTATATTTGTGGGCCTTCTGGCACAACGGCCAAAACGATGGGGCTTTCTGGCACAACGGCCAAAACGATGGGGCTTTCTGGCACAACGGTCAAAACGATGGGGCTTTCTGTCACAATGGCAACGTAGTGTTGCCACCATAATGAAACCCCTTGAAAACGATTGGGCCATGTAGCACAATGGCAACATTCTGTTGTCATTGGTGTAAATGGTTGTGAGAAGTAATTTATAAGGGTTGTACGCACACACAAAGTTGTTTATGATCATTTTTGTGTGATAGACACCTGTTTTTTTTTTTGTTTGTTTGTTTTGGTGTTTTTCTTTGTGGGAGTTTTTCTTGTGTGTTTTGTATTTTTTTTTTTTTTCAAACAATATAGGGATAAAGAAAATGCGCATATAAAAATGTTTATGATTTGATATTATTATTATTTTTTTTTTTTTTTTGAAATGTTTTTGGATGGTTTTGTTTGTTTTGGAAGCATTTAGATTGATCTTTGATTGTGTAGGGTAATTTTAGTTTTTTTAATAAGTTTTTAACAATTTTTTTGATATGTAATTAAATAAAATAGATAGACTAATGATAATTTCAATTGGATGTAAAATTTGTTGTTATTGCATTGTGTGGGTTATGTAAATAAGAGTGTAAGTTAGTGGTAGTTATTATAAAGCAGTGCATAATTGTAGTATCCCATAAATGAATAGGGGAAGCTTGTTGTAACAAATATTTTTGAGCATTGTTGGACCTATAAAATTTTATTGTTTTTTTATGATTCTTGTCAGGACCGTATATTTTAGGTGAGGTGAGGTGTTGCACCTATAAAATTTTATTGTTTTTTATGATTCTTGTCACGACCGTACATTTTAGGTGAGATATCTGTGGTTTTTTGAGATTTCTTTATTGGTTAGGTGGTCATGCTAATTTTGGAAGGATCTTTGATTGTATGGATCAATTTTCTGATTTGTTAATAAACTGCTGACAATTATTCCGTAACATTGATAGGTTAATGATAATTTCAGTTGAATGTCAAATATGTTAATGCATTACACGATTTCGTAAATAACTGTGTAACTAAAGCAGTAGTTATGTACAAGACAACGAATGACTGTAGAATGCATAGAGAAAGTTCATTGTTGTACCAAAACAAAATTAAATTTTGTATCAAATTCCGTACCAAAAACAAGACCTATTCCCTACTTTGTGGTCTTCACAATTACGATAGAGTTCATTGACTATAAGGCTAAATATATTCATATTTTCACCGATTGCATTGTAAACTATTATCATTGCAGTTTATTCTTTATACTTTATACATACTCTATACTTTATGCCTTATAATTTATACCTTACACATTATCCTCTATACTATATACCTGATACTTTATACCTTGTACTTCATACTCTATACTTTATACATTTTACTCTATACTTTATACATTATATTATTTATGCCCTATAACTTAAATTTTATTCCCTATACTTTATACATTATTCTTTATGCCTTACACCTTATACTTTATACATTATATTAGTTATGCCCTATAACTTAAATTTTATACCCTATACTTTATACATTATTCTTTATGCCTTACACCTTATACTTTATACCTTATATTTTATACTCTTTACTTTATACTTTATATTTTTTACGTTTACTTTACTACTCTATAATTTACATGCGTTATACCTTATAATTTATACTCTATACTTTATATCTTAAATATTATACTCAACACTTCATATGCTATACTTTATACCCTATACTTTATGCCTTATATTTTATACTCTATACTTTATAATCTATATTTTACACCTTATATTTTATACATTATCCTTTATGCCTTATACATTATACTTTATACATTATACTTTATACTTCATAATCTATACTTACACCTTATTCTTTATACTTAATACTATATTTATTAATACTATATTTTATACTCACCACCTTATATCTTATACTTTATACTCTATAATTTATACCTTATACTTTTAATCTATACTTTATTCATTATTCTTTATACCTTATATCTTATACCTTATGCTTTACACTCTATAATTTACACCTTATACTTTATGCCTCAAACATTATAAGGTATTGCATTATATTCTATGCTTTATACCTTATAATTTATACTTAATACTTTATATTTTACATATTATACTTTATAATCACTACTTTACACCTTTTACTTTATACTCTATACTTTATACCTTATACATTATGCGTTATACCTTATAATTTATACTCTATACTTTATACCTTAAATATTATACTCAACACTTTATACGATATACTTTATACTATATACCCTATACTTTATACCCTATAATTTATACCTTATACTATTATTCTTGAGGCCTTTTACCTTATACTCTATACTTCATAATCTATACTTTACACATTACTCTTTATACTTAATACTATATTTATTAATACTATATTTTATACTCACTACCTTATATCTTATACTTTATACTCTATAATTTATACCTTATACTTTATAATCTATACTTTACTTTATTCATTATTCTTTATGTCTTATATCTTATAACTTATACTTTATACTCTATACTTTACATCTTATACTTTATAATTTATACCTTTCACTTTACACTCTATACATTATGCCTTGTTTTTTATATTTTATACTTTATACCTTATACATTATACTCTATACTTTTATCTTATACTTTATACTATATACTTTACACTTTATACTTCATACTTTATACTCTATACTTATACTCTATACTTTATATTCTATACGTTTATATATTATACTTTGTACATTATTCTTTATGTCTTATACATTATACTCTATGCTTTATACCTTATACTTTATACTTTATATTTTATACTTTATACTTTATACCTTATACTTTATACATTATTCTTTATGCTTTATATCTTATACCTTATACGTTATAGTCTATACTTTACATATTATACTTTATAATTTATACCTTTCACTTTACGCTCTATACATTATGCCTTGTTTTTTATATTTTATACTTTAAACCTTATACATTATACTCTATACTTTTATCTTATACTTTATACTATATACTTTACACTTTATACTTCATACTTTATACTCTATACTTATACTCTATACTTTATGCCTTATACTTTATATTCTATACGTTTATATATTATACTTTGTACATTATTCTTTATGCCTTATACTTTATACTCTATACTTTGTACTTCATACTTTATAATTTATAATCTATACTTTATAACTTATACTTTATTCTTTATACTTAATACTTTATACATTATACAATATTATTTTGTACCTTGTACTTTACACTTCACACTCTATATTTCACATTTATACTTTATACTTTACACTCATTTTTTATTAAAAATTAACTTCTTTTCTATTCAAATATTTTTATTTTGGAACCAATTGGAGGTGACATGTAAATATATGATTAAAACTACATATTTAAAACGCAGAAAACGATCAAATGCATCCATAAGATAACTTCAAAAATAGAACTAAGTGCATATTTTGTGTATTTTTGGAAGTTGTTAATAATTACATTAAAAAAAAAAAAATATTAAATTAATTATTAAATAAAAAAGTAAAATAAATGCATTATTTTCAATGAAAATATAATGTTAAAATCATGACTTATTCAGCTCTTTTTAATTTTTCAGTTTTTTTTTTTTCTGGAATTAATATTTGCTACCAATAAAATTTATCAGTTTTCATTCTCTACATGTACTATGTATATATATTATATATATATATATTTTATTTGGTATATAAATTTGTTCATTAAATATTATTTTCTGTTTTTAATTTCAAATTTTAAAAACTTCCTTAAATGAAACGTTTTGTATTTATTACTAACTAATTCTTCTTTAAAAATTATCAACATAAATATATTTTATTTTTCAAAGTTCCTAAATTTATCTAAATTTTAACAGTATTTAAAAATATGTGACTTTTTTGAAATTTTGAATTGAAATCAATGAAAAGCACTTCATATCATTTGATATAGAGCATTTTATTTTGTGTATACAATATTTTCATATTAAACTTTTACACGATTGATCATAAGGAAACCGTATATCCTTCTTTAAATATCTACTTAGTTTCAATTGAGAAATACCGCTAGCTGCATACAGTATTTAATTTTCAGATAGCTATAACAACATTCGCTAATCAATAAATAAATTATGCAAATATCGTTAAAAGTATATTTATTGATCTACTCCAATCATCATTTAATCCCGCTATACCATGAACGTTATATTCCGCAAAGAAAATGGACGTTTAAAGACATTTGATACAATGGTATAATCAAAATCCAAATTCTACTACACCTAGTTAATTTTACTGTTATGCCTAGAAAGCCTTAAATAATTTTTTACCAACCAATTTTTCTTAATATATTTATAAGATTTTAATGCCGACTTCAAGCGAAATCTGACAAATCTATGAATTTGTTAGTATGTATTATATCTGTTCTCATATATACATGTAATTTTATCTATTAAAAGATTAATTTATTTCTTTACCATCAATATAATTTTAAATTTACATTGTAGCTATATTTTACTACATAATTACATATAACATGAGCGAGAACAACAGTTTAATTCAAATAATTGGATTTATATACACTATGTTTAAGATATCTTTGTAAATTTAAATAGAAAATAACACATATTTTTTTACGAAAAACATGTAGATTTTATTATTAACCAACTGTGTTGTAGGAATTAATTCTAATTTCATTTTCATGGCTTTTATATCTCGGATTTGGGTTACAAAAATACACCAATATCAAATATCTTGTAAGCTTCAGATCACTTAAATCACTAAAATCAAAAGCTAAAAAGTGAACCATCCCTAACACCATAGTAAATAAAAGAATTTTCTTTTTTAATTTTATGTAGATAATTATGAACTTTAATAAGAAAAAATATGAATTATTAAAAGATTCCATTTATACCTTTAAAATTACAGGAGATGAAATATTAGCCATAGACGTACTATTACAATATTTATTCTTAATGTAAGTAGAACATAAAACTAGAATACAAATCGAAATAACAAAAAGTGATATGTCTCCTGACACAGTTTTAATCTTTAAATTCTTTAACTCAGTTTTTATTATATCAACATCAATATGTAGTTTATCAATATATTTGCTATTGTTTAAAATGTTTACAGTAACTGGTTTTATAACTCTAATATTAATTTTATTGTAATCTATCAGCCATGATGATGTTTGAATAGACGATTTTTGTTTTGATGTAAAATATGCTGAAGAATATAACGTGATTCCTTCGTGTTCTGCAACACATCCTGATGGTAAAGTTAACAAACCTTTTAAAGGTAGCATTATCGAACTGCGATTATGATTATCACAGTCCACACTTAGTGTGAATGTATCAGAAACAGTAAATAACCACTGATTTTCTGTTGATAATTTGATCCAAACACTTTTCTTTTCAACTTCTTCAAAATTACATTCTTTGCCTTGACTGTTTTAGTGCTGAAATTTCACATGTTCGTTCAACAGCTGATTTCCATGAAAAAATATTTCTACAATTAAATTGGTCATCATTGTTTTTAGTACATGCATTAAGTTGCAATTGAGACATCAAAAAATACAAATTATTTGCAAAGTTATACACTATGTAGTCATCATCCACCAAAGATATTACTGTACTATTATCTACTTTAACTGGCAATTGAATTATTTTGTAAACTTCAGAGCTATGATTGGTAACTAATGGTATTTCAGCTTGTATTACAATTCGATTTTCTATTATAAATCCATTTACTTTGATAGAATTAAAAATTTTCTTTAATTTAGTACCGGTGAGTTGTCCAGGAAAAATCAAATCATTTGGTAAGAATATTTCAATATGTAATAATTCGTCTTCTAATTGGTTAAATGTAAGAAGATCTGGATTAACATACCCATGATTTATATCAATTAATAGATTTGACAAGGATGATTGAACTTTATTACAGTTATCTACTATTAAATGTAGTTGTCCTATCATGACTTGAAACAACCATTCTGCATTTGTTCTATTTTTATCTTCATCACTATTAATCAGCTTCAGCAGTTCATAAATTTTAATAATGCTTGCATTTAGTTCATTAGTAGTGTTTTTTAATATGTTCTTTGTAGAATCTAAAATTGATATTTGTTGAATCATAAGCTGATTCAAATCTTGCTGGTTGTTAAAATAGTTTTTTATTTTTGTTTGCAGAGTTTGATGATCTTCGTTAATCACGGTTTTTGATTTTAGAAATAAATTGTCTTGCTGCAATGAATAATATATTTTATCGAACCTTCGTTTTAACAATTCACATATCTCTTTGCCATATTTATTAATTAAGAACTCATTTTGTATAACTTCTGTTATGATTTTTATTTTCTTAAGTTCATCGTAAAATTCATAGAAGTCATAGTAAATAAATAGATTCCATCTTGAATTAATCATGTTTATTGTTCCTATATTATCAAAATATAATGCAGTATTTGATGGTATTTCTTGAACTCTAATATTAGTATTATAATTTGAAAATGCAGCATTTAGTCTTACAGTTGTCACGAGATGTGTCAAAAAGCAAAGTAAGTTATAATTTATTAAATTCATAATATGTAGGTGTTGTTTATTTATTAAGCTTGATGTCTTATGTTTATATCTTTACTTTTAGAATATGCTATATCGTGATCTTTGCATGCAGCGTTCAAAGGTTAATACCTTTATCTACTCGTTACAAATGTTTTTATAATTTTTATCCAGGACCGCAAAATTGGTAATCAGGAAGATGTATTTTGTGTGAGTAGACATAAAAATGTTAATTTTTTCTATTTACGTCAAACTTATACAAGAATCCCAAAACATTTAGTTATATACAATGCTAATATGATTATTATATTTAAGCAAGTGAGACATATATATGGAGATCATGTTGGCAGTGATATGAATTATGAAAAGTTTCATAAAATCTGTCTAGAATGTTGGAAAGACAAGTATGGATTTCTGGGTGTAAGTAAAGATTATGATTTAAATAAATATTTAATTATCAGTATATTATTAGATATTAAACGTATTAGATCAGTATACACTACATCGATCTGGTATCAGCTATCTGATCTTGTATCAGCTATCAGATCTGGTATCAGCTACCAGATCTGGTATCAGCTATCAGATCTGATATCAGCTATCAGGTCTGGTATCAGCTATCAGGTAATTTTTTTTAATCGATATAGTGTAGATGATTGTAGAAAACCAGATTTTATATTGACCAATCAGAAGCTTTAGGTAGATAAAGAAGGGAAGTGTGGGTTGTGAGTTAGAGGGAATAGTTAGTTGGTGTGAGAGTGAGAGAGAGGGGAAAAGTAGCTTGTGAGAGTGAGAGAATAGTTAGTTTGTGTGATTGTATTAAATTTGAATTAAAAAAAGATAAAGTAATACACCTAATAGAAACATATAACATTTTTTATCAATAAAAGAAACAACTAAAACTAAAAACTATTGTCTTTTTCGTGTTACAAAAGAGTTTCTACAAATACTGTTCAGTCCTCTTACAAGAAAACATCAAAAATTCCAATACATCAATTTCTAAAAATATCAACTAAAACCAATGAAATTCGTAGTTACTAATCAAAGTCAATAAAATTCACAGTTACTTATTATACCAATCCACCGCATACACATTTCACAAACGATTTCATAAATATTTCACAAAAATATCAAAGTCAATGAAATTAACTTCTGCTTATTATACCTTCACATACATCCAACAAATATTCCTTTAACAATATATTTTAAGTTGTAAAATCCCATCCAGAAAAGAAAAATCTCTAGATAGTAAACAATCATATAAAATTAACAACAAAACACCAACAAAAATATAAAAATATCTCTATCATAGCATCTCAACCACCTTGATCTTTAAAAACACAACAGGTGTCTATTTTCTCTCTACACTAAAACTGGTTTTCCTCTATCACCCACAAAATCAACCCTCAAAACTTTAACACATAAATCTTATAGATAGTAAACAATCATAGAAGAATTAACACCAACAAAAATATAGAAATCTATCTCTATCATAGCCAACCTAAAACCAATCACGAACGAGGAAAACACACATTTCAATCATATTGATCTTTAAAAACAGATACCTATTTTCTCTCTATACTAAAACTGGGTTTCTTCTATTTCCCAAAAAATCAACCCTCAAAACCTTAACACACATACTAATCTACCTGACAACACCCTCCCGCATCAACTAGCTATTTTCTCTCTCTCTCTTTCTCTCACACTCGCAACCCACACTTCCTCTCACTCTCACAAGCTACTTTTCCCCTCTCTCTCACTCTCACACCAACTAACTATTCCCTCTAACTCACAACCCACACTTCCCTTCTTTATCTACCTAAAGCTTCTGATTGGTCAATATAAAATCTGGTTTTCTACAATCATCTACACTATATCGATTAAAAAAAATTACCTGATAGCTGATACCAGACCTGATATCTGATATCAGACCTGATAGCTGATATCAGATCTGATAGCTGATACCAGATCTGGTAGCTGATACCAGATCTGATAGCTGATACAAGATCAGATAGCTGATACCAGATCGATGTAGTGTATACTGATCTAATACGTTTAATATCTAATAATATACTGATAATTAAATATTTATTTAAATCATAATCTTTACTTACACCCAGAAATCCATACTTGTCTTTCCAACATTCTAGACAGATTTTATGAAACTTTTCATAATTCATATCACTGCCAACATGATCTCCATATATATGTCTCACTTGCTTAAATATAATAATCATATTAGCATTGTATATAACTAAATGTTTTGGGATTCTTGTATAAGTTTGACGTAAATAGAAAAAATTAACATTTTTATGTCTACTCACACAAAATACATCTTCCTGATTACCAATTTTGCGGTCCTGGATAAAAATTATAAAAACATTTGTAACGAGTAGATAAAGGTATTAACCTTTGAACGCTGCATGCAAAGATCACGATATAGCATATTCTAAAAGTAAAGATATAAACATAAGACATCAAGCTTAATAAATAAACAACACCTACATATTATGAATTTAATAAATTATAACTTACTTTGCTTTTTGACACATCTCGTGACAACTGTAAGACTAAATGCTGCATTTTCAAATTATAATACTAATATTGGAGTTCAAGAAATACCATCAAATACTGCATTATATTTTGATAATATAGGAACAATAAACATGATTAATTCAAGATGGAATCTATTTATTTACTATGACTTCTATGAATTTTACGATGAACTTAAGAAAATAAAAATCATAACAGAAGTTATACAAAATGAGTTCTTAATTAATAAATATGGCAAAGAGATATGTGAATTGTTAAAACGAAGGTTCGATAAAATATATTATTCATTGCAGCAAGACAATTTATTTCTAAAATCAAAAACCGTGATTAACGAAGATCATCAAACTCTGCAAACAAAAATAAAAAACTATTTTAACAACCAGCAAGATTTGAATCAGCTTATGATTCAACAAATATCAATTTTATATTCTACAAAGAACATATTAAAAAACACTACTAATGAACTAAATGCAAGCATTATTAAAATTTATGAACTGCTGAAGCTGATTAATAGTGATGAAGATAAAAATAGAACAAATGCAGAATGGTTGTTTCAAGTCATGATAGGACAACTACATTTAATAGTAGATAACTGTAATAAAGTTCAATCATCCTTGTCAAATCTATTAATTGATATAAATCATGGGTATGTTAATCCAGATCTTCTTACATTTAACCAATTAGAAGACGAATTATTACATATTGAAATATTCTTACCAAATGATTTGATTTTTCCTGGACAACTCACCGGTACTAAATTAAAGAAAATTTTTAATTCTATCAAAGTAAATGGATTTATAATAGAAAATCGAATTGTAATACAAGCTGAAATACCATTAGTTACCAATCATAGCTCTGAAGTTTACAAAATAATTCAATTGCCAGTTAAAGTAGATAATAGTACAGTAATATCTTTGGTGGATGATGACTACATAGTGTATAACTTTGCAAATAATTTGTATTTTTTGATGTCTCAATTGCAACTTAATGCATGTACTAAAAACAATGATGACCAATTTAATTGTAGAAATAATTTTTCATGGAAATCAGCTGTTGAACGAACATGTGAAATTTCAGCACTAAAACAGTCAAGGCATGCTGAATGTAATTTTGAAGAAGTTGAAAAGAAAAGTGTTTGGATCAAATTATCAACAGAAAATCAGTGGTTATTTACTGTTTCTGATACATTCACACTAAGTGTGGACTGTGATAATCATAATCGCAGTTCGATAATGCTACCTTTAAAAGGTTTGTTAACTTTACCATCAGGATGTGTTGCAGAACACGAAGGAATCACGTTATATTCTTCAGCATATTTTACATCAAAACAAAAATCGTCTATTCAAACATCATCATGGCTGATAGATTACAATAAAATTAATATTAGAGTTATAAAACCAGTTACTGTAAACATTTTAAACAATAGCAAATATATTGATAAACTACATATTGATGTTGATATAATAAAAACTGAGTTAAAGAATTTAAAGATTAAAACTGTGTCAGGAGACATATCACTTTTTGTTATTTCGATTTGTATTCTAGTTTTATGTTCTACTTACATTAAGAATAAATATTGTAATAGTACGTCTATGGCTAATATTTCATCTCCTGTAATTTTAAAGGTATAAATGGAATCTTTTAATAATTCATATTTTTTCTTATTAAAGTTCATAATTATCTACATAAAATTAAAAAAGAAAATTCTTTTATTTACTATGGTGTTAGGGATGGTTCACTTTTTAGCTTTTGATTTTAGTGATTTAAGTGATCTGAAGCTTACAAGATATTTGATATTGGTGTATTTTTGTAACCCAAATCCGAGATATAAAAGCCATGAAAATGAAATTAGAATTAATTCCTACAACACAGTTGGTTAATAATAAAATCTACATGTTTTTCGTAAAAAAATATGTGTTATTTTCTATTTAAATTTACAAAGATATCTTAAACATAGTGTATATAAATCCAATTATTTGAATTAAACTGTTGTTCTCGCTCATGTTATATGTAATTATGTAGTAAAATATAGCTACAATGTAAATTTAAAATTATATTGATGGTAAAGAAATAAATTAATCTTTTAATAGATAAAATTACATGTATATATGAGAACAGATATAATACATACTAACAAATTCATAGATTTGTCAGATTTCGCTTGAAGTCGGCATTAAAATCTTATAAATATATTAAGAAAAATTGGTTGGTAAAAAATTATTTAAGGCTTTCTAGGCATAACAGTAAAATTAACTAGGTGTAGTAGAATTTGGATTTTGATTATACCATTGTATCAAATGTCTTTAAACGTCCATTTTCTTTGCGGAATATAACGTTCATGGTATAGCGGGATTAAATGATGATTGGAGTAGATCAATAAATATACTTTTAACGATATTTGCATAATTTATTTATTGATTAGCGAATGTTGTTATAGCTATCTGAAAATTAAATACTGTATGCAGCTAGCGGTATTTCTCAATTGAAACTAAGTAGATATTTAAAGAAGGATATACGGTTTCCTTATGATCAATCGTGTAAAAGTTTAATATGAAAATATTGTATACACAAAATAAAATGCTCTATATCAAATGATATGAATTGCTTTTCATTGATTTCAATTCAAAATTTCAAAAAAGTCACATATTTTTAAATACTGTTAAAATTTAGATAAATTTAGGAACTTTGAAAAATAAAATATATTTATGTTGATAATTTTTAAAGAAGAATTAGTTAGTAATAAATACAAAACGTTTCATTTAAGGAAGTTTTTAAAATTTGAAATTAAAAACAGAAAATAATATTTAATGAACAAATTTATATACCAAATAAAATATATATATATATAATATATATACATAGTACATGTAGAGAATGAAAACTGATAAATTTTATTGGTAGCAAATATTAATTCCAGAAAAAAAAAAAACTGAAAAATTAAAAAGAGCTGAATAAGTCATGATTTTAACATTATATTTTCATTGAAAATAATGCATTTATTTTACTTTTTTATTTAATAATTAATTTAATATTTTTTTTTTTTTAATGTAATTATTAACAACTTCCAAAAATACACAAAATATGCACTTAGTTCTATTTTTGAAGTTATCTTATGGATGCATTTGATCGTTTTCTGCGTTTTAAATATGTAGTTTTAATCATATATTTACATGTCACCTCCAATTGGTTCCAAAATAAAAATATTTGAATAGAAAAGAAGTTAATTTTTAATAAAAAATGAGTGTAAAGTATAAAGTATAAATGTGAAATATAGAGTGTGAAGTGTAAAGTACAAGGTACAAAATAATATTGTATAATGTATAAAGTATTAAGTATAAAGAATAAAGTATAAGTTATAAAGTATAGATTATAAATTATAAAGTATGAAGTACAAAGTATAGAGTATAAAGTATAAGGCATAAAGAATAATGTACAAAGTATAATATATAAACGTATAGAATATAAAGTATAAGGCATAAAGTATAGAGTATAAGTATAGAGTATAAAGTATGAAGTATAAAGTGTAAAGTATATAGTATAAAGTATAAGATAAAAGTATAGAGTATAATGTATAAGGTATAAAGTATAAAATATAAAAAACAAGGCATAATGTATAGAGCGTAAAGTGAAAGGTATAAATTATAAAGTATAATATGTAAAGTATAGACTATAAAGTACAAGGTATAAGATATAAAGCATAAAGAATAATGTATAAAGTATAAGGTATAAAGTATAAAGTATAAAATATAAAGTATAAGGTATAAAGCATAGAGTATAATGTATAAGACATAAAGAATAATGTACAAAGTATAATATATAAACGTATAGAATATAAAGTATAAGGCATAAAGTATAGAGTATAAGTATAGAGTATAAAGTATGAAGTATAAAGTGTAAAGTATATAGTATAAAGTATAAGATAAAAGTATAGAGTATAATGTATAAGGTATAAAGTATAAAATATAAAAAACAAGGCATAATGTATAGAGCGTAAAGTGAAAGGTATAAATTATAAAGTATAATATGTAAAGTATAGACTATAAAGTATAAGGTATAAGATATAAAGCATAAAGAATAATGTATAAGGTATAAGGTATAAAGTATAAAGTATAAAATATAAAGTATAAAGTATAAGTTATAAAGCATAGAGTATAATGTATAAGACATAAAGAATAATGTACAAAGTATAATATATAAACGTATAGAATATAAAGTATAAGGCATAAAGTATAGAGTATAAGTATAGAGTATAAAGTATGAAGTATAAAGTGTAAAGTATATAGTATAAAGTATAAGATAAAAATATAGAGTATAATGTATAAGGTATAAAGTATAAAATATAAAAAACAAGGCATAATGTATAGAGTGTAAAGTGAAAGTTATAAATTATAAAGTATAAGATGTAAAGTATAGAGTATAAAGTATAAGTTATAAGATATAAGACATAAAGAATAATGAATAAAGTATAGATTATAAAGTATAAGGTATAAATTATAGAGTATAAAGTATAAGATATAAGGTAGTGAGTATAAAATATAGTATTAATAAATATAGTATTAAGTATAAAGAGTAAGGTGTAAAGTATAGATTATGAAGTATAGAGTATAAGGTAAAAGGCCTCAAGAATAATAGTATAAGGTATAAATTATAGGGTATAAAGTATAAGGTATATAGTATAAAGTATATCGTATAAAGTGTTGAGTATAATATTTAAGGTATAAAGTATAGAGTATAAATTATAAGGTATAACGCATAATGTATAAGGTATAAAGTATAGAGTATAAAGTAAAAGGTGTAAAGTAGTGATTATAAAGTATAAAATGTAAAATATAAAGTATTAAGTATAAATTATAAGGTATAAAGCATAGAATATAATGCAATACCTTATAATGTTTGAGGCATAAAGTATAAGGTGTAAATTATAGAGTGTAAAGCATAAGGTATAAGATATAAGGTATAAAGAATAATGAATAAAGTATAGATTAAAAGTATAAGGTATAAATTATAGAGTATAAAGTATAAGATATAAGGTGGTGAGTATAAAATATAGTATTAATAAATATAGTATTAAGTTTAAAGAATAAGGTGTAAGTATAGATTATGAAGTATAAAGTATAATGTATAAAGTATAATGTATAAGGCATAAAGGATAATGTATAAAATATGAGGTGTAAAATATAGATTATAAAGTATAGAGTATAAAATATAAGGCATAAAGTATAGGGTATAAAGTATAGCATATAAAGTGTTGAGTATAATATTTAAGATATAAAGTATAGAGTATAAATTATAAGGTATAACGCATGTAAATTATAGAGTAGTAAAGTAAAAGTAAAAAATATAAAGTATAAAGTAAAGAGTATAAAATATAAGGTATAAAGTATAAGGTGTAAGGCATAAAGAATAATGTATAAAGTATAGGGTATAAAATTTAAGTTATAGGGCATAAATAATATAATGTATAAAGTATAAGGTGTAAGGCATAAAGAATAATGTATAAAGTATAGGGTATAAAATTTAAGTTATAGGGCATAAATAATATAATGTATAAAGTATAGAGTAAAATGTATAGAGTATAGAGTATGAAGTACAAGGTATAAAATATCAGGTATATAGTATAGAGGATAATGTGTAAGGTATAAATTATAAGGCATAAAGTATAGAGTATGTATAAAGTATAAAGAATAAACTGCAATGATAATAGTTTACAATGCAATCGGTGAAAATATGAATATATTTAGCCTTACAGTCAATGAACTCTATCGTAATTGTGAAGACCACAAAGTAGGGAATAGGTCTTGTTTTTGGTACGGAATTTGATACAAAATTTAATTTTGTTTTGGTACAACAATGAACTTTCTCTATGCATTCTACAGTCATTCGTTGTCTTGTACATAACTACTGCTTTAGTTACACAGTTATTTACGAAATCGTGTAATGCATTAACATATTTGACATTCAACTGAAATTATCATTAACCTATCAATGTTACGGAATAATTGTCAGCAGTTTATTAACAAATCAGAAAATTGATCCATACAATCAAAGATCCTTCCAAAATTAGCATGACCACCTAACCAATAAAGAAATCTCAAAAAACCACATATATCTCACCTAAAATGTACGGTCGTGACAAGAATCATAAAAAACAATAAAATTTTATAGGTGCAACACCTCACCTCACCTAAAATATACGGTCCTGACAAGAATCATAAAAAAACAATAAAATTTTATAGGTCCAACAATGCTCAAAAATATTTGTTACAACAAGCTTCCCCTATTTATTTATGGGATACTACAATTATGCACTGCTTTATAATAACTACCACTAACTTACACTCTTATTTACATAACCCACACAATGCAATAACAACAAATTTTACATCCAATTGAAATTATCATTAGTCTATCTATTTTATTTAATTACATATCAAAAAAATTGTTAAAAACTTATTAAAAAAAACTAAAATTACCCTACACAATCAAAGATCAATCTAAATGCTTCCAAAACAAACAAAACCATCCAAAAACATTTCAAAAAAAAAAAATAATAATAATAATATCAAATCATAAACATTTTTATATGCGCATTTTCTTTATCCCTATATTGTTTGAAAAAAAAAAATACAAAACACACAAGAAAAACTCCCACAAAGAAAAACACCAAAACAAACAAACAAAAAAAAACAGGTGTCTATCACACAAAAATGATCATAAACAACTTTGTGTGTGCGTACAACCCTTATAAATTACTTCTCACAACCATTTACACCAATGACAACAGAATGTTGCCATTGTGCTACATGGCCCAATCGTTTTCAAGGGGTTTCATTATGGTAGCAACACTACGTTGCCATTGTGACAGAAAGCCCCATCGTTTTGACCGTTGTGCCAGAAAGCCCCATCGTTTTGGCCGTTGTGCCAGAAAGCCCCATCGTTTTGGCCGTTGTGCCAGAAGGCCCACAAATATACTACTGGAATAACTTATAGCCGTATGCAAAACTACTTAATATAGCTTTACAATCCCTTGCTAAGCAAAATTCCTTAAAATTGTATTCAGAAACAATTATCAGCATTAATATAACAAAAGTATTTTAAATATTTTAATTTAGGGATGTACCTACTTTCAACCAACTTCAAGCATCATTTTAATATATTTTTATGTTTTTCAAATAAAACGAGCTTAATTCTCCTTATTATAACTGCCAATTTTTCCATTGATTTGCCATTTTCATTTATTATAGATGAGTTTCTTTTATTATGATATATATTTAAAGAAAAAAAAAAAAAACTCATCAAACATAAAACTTTTAACATTAACACTAACATCATGTTAATAGTAAATGTAGACCGTTCAAGCAAACGTTAATGTCAATATTTTGGTGTTTAAACACGTTTGTTAGAGCATCCCAGTAGTTTTTCGATTGTCTTTTTACTTGACTTTTTTAGACCTGTGTAGTGTCAAAAAGTGTTAAGTATTTTACTATGAGAGCAAAAAAATAATCAATTATGTTTTTTTTATATTTTATTATATTAAGCGTAGTATTGTACTTAAATGTGCGTAGTTAGTAAAGTGACTACTGGTGGCCAAAAAACTAGTTCGGGACAAGCATCACAACAAAATGAGAAAACAAGAAATTAACATGAATGCATGTATCCCACAATGAAAATATTAAAATTTGAGCAGATAATTTTTACATGATGTTTCATTATTTCATCTCTAATGTAGACGGTCTGTAAAAGCCAAGGTTGGAAAACAATACAGTTATAAATAAGTTTTAAAATGGGTTACTGTAACCGATACCGTTACCGAAATTATTATTTTCTAAAAATAATGGTATTCAAATACCATTTTCCTCAATACCGGTATTTTAGTTACGGTATTTTTACTATGTAACGCAGATATTTTATTTTTATTTTTTCATACATATATAAAAAGTATTTATTTTATATACAATAATTTTTTTATATATACTTTTGAATCAGAAATATATGCAAATCAAATCCATACAAAAACAGTGTTCCGCAAATTAGGCTCCTTAGACGTTTTAATGAGCAATTAACGCAAAAATCTTTAAAAATTCACCTGAAAAATATTTTCTCGCTTTAAGTAAGTAATGATAAACAATAAAAAGTATTTACTCATGTATGTACACTTGGAGCAAGTCGAACAACCCCATAGTAATGCGTCTTTTCAATGGAGGCAATTGTGTTCCTGCAAGGATATTTTTCCATATGGTAACAAATATAAGAAAGCCAAAATTTACGTGATGTTTGCTAAGGATCTTTATAACTGCAAAGATTTAAAAATTTTTATAAATTATTTATATTTTGCCTAAATTATTTTAATTTTTAATATTTTGAGTTTTAAATGTCCTACATCATTTATATTTGGTTCTTGTTTTAATATTATCTGAAAGAATGAAACATCTTGTTCAGAAAGTTACAATCAGGCCATCTTTAATTAGATCCAAAATATAATTAAAATATGTATTTATAATATTTAATATCTAACTGGTGATGTTAACTATTGATGTTAACCTGAATATGGGGTCTCAAAAATTTTAACCAAAAAAATTTTCTACAAACTGTCATCACTTTATAATAAATGCGCCTGTTTATAGCATTAAAAATTAACTTGACGACCATAAATTTTCTACCAAAGCGATTTCAAAATTTGAGTTACATTTGGAATTGGCTACTCATTCTAGCCTATTCTTATCCCTGCTTTATAAATTTATTTATTTTTTAATAATACTGTCTACAGATTTTCTACAGTGTAGTTCTTGTTGTTCTTACGGTCATACATCATAATATCAAAAGCATACGAGTCGTAAAATATGTAGCTCTGGCTTGTGGAACAACTCCCATGTCGTTGTAATTATATCTTAAGTACAGCCAGGCGAATATTCGTTGTTTGGCCTACGAGAACTTTGAGTCTTATTCTCACGTTGCCTATGTGTGTACCTGTCGCCTAACTGTATCGCGTTACAGTTTTTCGAGGCTTTTACATTTGTCGCGTGCAATCGATTTTATCCTTACTTTTACATTGGAATTGATATTGGTGAAGATCATTAAACTCTGGGGGCTAAATTCGGGAACTATAGCTTTCTATACGACGGTATAGTGCGAGTGGATGATTTGCAAAGGAGGCTTTTTCTGGAATGAGCACCATAGCAATATGTTAATAGATGTCCATGCCATTTAAACTTTTAAAATATTATTTTTTTTTTTTACAAAACGTCAATTTTTGGTCCCATTCCATGAGGAGTTGCTGCTAACTCTGAAGGTAAATATAACGAGATTTAATCGCCAAAATGTCGTAACCGTCAAAAATTTCGAAATTCGTTTTTTGATGATTGATTATTCAGAATCATCTATATTATATATAAAAAGTTTATTGACCAAGTTTCATTTAGGACTTATAGCGAAAGCAATTTTATCTTAAGTGACATTTTTCATATACATAACAATATGTAGACAAGTACAAAAATGCTTCTCCTGAAAAGTTTTTTGTTCTGCAATTACGATATTTTTCCGAATATTTTTTTATTCAGGTTAACATCACCAGTTAGATATTAAATATTATAAATACATATTATAATTACATTTTGGATCTAATTAAGGTTTTGTATTCTAAAATTACGATATTTTTTCCGGTCAGGGCTCGATATGGTTCAGAATTTCATGTATTTAAAAATCGGAAAAAAGTGAACTATGAACCGCGACAAAGATTAATATGCAAAAATTTTTAATGTTTTAAAGTAAAATAAAATATAAAAAATAAGGACTGCGCACGAACTTTTATTGTACGTGAAAAAAATTAGTACTTAACTTGAATACATTTCTTATTATTCAAAGTAACTACTTACAAAATTTTGTTGTAATAGCATAATTAGTTTTTTTTAATGAAAGTTTAACAAAATTCATGCAAACGAATAATTTGAATTTATAACCAAAACACATGTCGACAATTGCTACAAGAACAGGTAAGTTGGAAAATTAATTTTTTTGAGTCATACAAAATGCAAATAGTTCATGAAAGGAACCCTGATAACCGAAGAAAAAGTTGATTTACAGACTCTAAGATCACAGTCAAAATAATACGAATTTTTAGAGAAAAATGCTAGAAAAAATGTGAAGGCAAAAGAGAGGACGCAATTTACTGAGAATATTAAAAAAAAGAAAAATATGAGTGTTGCCTAAAGGGTAATAAAACTGCGAACTGGTGGACTTTTTACAACATCCTGGTCATGAATTCATGTTATGGGAAATGTATTAGATAAATATCGTGTAAAACAATCGAAATTGTCTTTTGGTCTCACAAGGCATTTGTACATGTGGGGAAAAACACTATTCATAACAAATGACACTTTTAATAGAAAAATGTAAACAAATGAGTACTGTCAGAAAAGATTCCTTCCTATCGTTAAAAAACACAACGAATTCTAATTTGTTTAGCTTTATCTTTCTTCTTATTATTACAACAAAAAAGTAACTGAGTGGAGGTCAGTGCACTAAAGTGTTCAGCATTCAGTCCATTTGAAATGTATTGGATCACAGTAAAATAATATTTAAAGAACACTTAAAGGTGAGTAAAAAATGTAATAGAGTTAAAAAAGAAATTGACAAATTACAACAAAAAAATTAACCGAAAACAAAATAAAGTTCATATTTAGGGTATTCCAGAAAATATTAAATACTTTCTTTAAAACGAGTAAAAAATTATTTTTGCTTTTAAAACTTGAATATAACGGTATTAAAAAAACATAATTTCAAAGACATTGAACCATTGGCTTTACTTTTATAAACTTATGCACTCATCTTTTCGTGCGCAGTCCTTATGTAATTTAGAGGTTCTTTAAATAAATTTTAATTAAAAACAAGTTAAAGCGCTATATTCGGCTGTGCCGAATCTTTTATACCCTTCACCACCTTACCGACAAATAATAAAATTTACGCCATAAAGTATACATTTATATTTTCACATTTATACTTACAAAAATAATCTACATTTTTCCAAAATACAAAAATGTAAACACAAAATTAAACTATCAAGCGTTGCTTTCTTAAAAAATAACAACACTGATAACTTCTGATGACTACTAAATTTATATACATATGTTTGTATGTAGATACATGCTTATACAAAAAACAACAAGAACTTAGTCATTACAATACTTCTATTTCCAACTAAAAACGTTCAAACAGTGCCAGCAATTAGGTGATAGTTTTATCCACTATCAGAAAAATTACTTTTTCTAGTATTTTCAGGATGTTATTATCCTGATAGCAAACAATTTTACAAAAATGAATAACATTAATTTCGATTTTTGATCTATTTTTTCCACATTTTTCTTACTAACTAAAATGTCTACAAAGTCACTTAAAAGTTAGTTTTTGGATAAATATAAAGTCACCAAAAACTGTCTCCCCCTAGTGTTATTTTCCTGATTGTAAACAACTTTATAAAGACAAATGACATGAAATGACTGAAAGTAAAAAAAACCGTTACAGGGCTTTTAACAAAAAGTGCGAAGAAGACGATGGCACTTAGCTGTCGTGTTACTTTCAAAGTAAAACGATCGATTTTTGGAAAATTTTAAGAAAGTTTCGTAAAATTAAAATAAATAAAAAAGTGATAAGTGAGGTAAAAATAAAAAACAAAAAAATATCATGAAATATTTATATATAATAAAAAATTTAAAAGAAAGTTTATGAAAATTGAATGTTGTTTAAAATGAAATAAAATAATAAAAGTTAAAAATATGGCAAAAAAATTGAAAATAATTGAAAGAAATTTTAAATTAAATTAATTAAAAAATAAATGTTGGTAGTGGCTTATTCCGTAAAACGAAGCGAAAATTCATTTTGACAATTTGCTTCGAAAACAACAAATAAATTTGGATTTATTTCTTGTTTTTAAATAATATAAAATTTCGAAATAAATTTACGTTTCGCTCATAAAAATATGTAAATTTTTTAATGAATCCATAAATTTATGTGCATCAAACCTTTCAAATAAATTTTTGAAGTTCTTCGGCTCTTCGAAATCGAAACCTATCCATTTTTTATTTTTTATTATTAAAACAAAAAAAAAACGAAATTATGATCACGATTTTTGTTCCAAAAAATTTTAATCGATCGTCAGAGAAAAAAAATATGTTTTTATATAAAATTTTTAAACTATGAAACTTTAATATTTCTGTTTCGAAAACTCGCTACTTCACTTAAATTTCCCACCATTTTTTTTACATATAAAGTATTTTATTTTCATTTGATTTCAGTTAATAATATCTCTGCTACAAAATTAAACTTTTTACTTTTACTCGAAGAACGATATAATGGGGGATGTATATCTTCTTGAGTATACCATAAACCAATTTTCAAAAATTTCGAAATACCCTCTAAGAAGGCCTATAACTTATGCTATGTCATTTCTCGAGTAATTTTTCGTTGTAGCAGAGTGTATTACAATATTATTTGCTAAATATGAAAATTGTAGGTATATATTTTCTAAATAAAGTAAAATCAAGAAGTCCAAAATTTAAAATTTTCATTTATATTTCGCTGGTGTATGGATTTTATCTACAACTTTTCAGAAAAGCGAAAAAATGAATGAATTTTTTGTATGAAAGTCGTATAAAATTACATATTAATCCTTATAATACTTCAAACTAATTCAAATATGTTAAAATGTATTAAAATTTAAAATATGCAATCAATAAATCTTTTAGATGGCCTAATAAAATATTTTCGGAAAATTACATAAAAAATCGTATTTCTTGGGAAAATGATAAATGTTTAATGATTTTTATTTACAACTACTTTTTTCTTTTCTTAACGCAAAATTATGAATAATTTAGTAAGCCTTTTTAAGATTTTGAAAAAAAAATTTAATATTTTAAGGCATTTATTTGAATATGTTACTATTTTATTTAGCTTCCACATCGAAATCTGAATAGAAAACAAAAACTTTCGCAACATACACATATATATATATATATATATATATATATAATGACTGGAGCTTTGTAAAAACTGATTTCAATAGACAGACGGACATCGTTATATCAACATCCCTACATCAATAAGCATCCAGAAAATACTTTTTGGAGTCTTAGATGAATATTATATAAATTACAAACGGAATGACTAACTTATATATACCCTTTATACATGTCGTAAAGGGTATAACAAATAAAAGATGTAACTTTTTTATGTATATACCGGTTTTTTTTGTTTCGGTACCGCTATACCGATACCGATATCCGATATATCGAAATGAAAATAAATTTAATACCGATAACGACACCGTTATTCGTTTCGTTTTCCTTGGTAAGAGCAAGTAAGAAAGATGTAGTTAGTCAAGCCCGACCATATGATACCCCACATCATTTTGTATGTCCATCAAAATTCGTGAAGGGCCTTATATTGGACATGTGGATAATTGTGGACCGATATTTTTACTAAGTTTAAAATAAAATATACGAATACAGAATATTATGTTCATACTAACATTTATACGAATTTATGCACTTTAGGGTGATTCCCGAAAGTGGACTTGTTTTTGTCTTAGGAGATGTTATAGATGGGGATCTAATAGAGAACGTCAGTTAAGTTTCCGTAAAATTTATAATTTTCTCACGAAAGTTATAAATATGGAATATATAAATAAAAGAATAAGTTTTAGTGAGTAATTTAAGGAGAGTAGGGAATTCTTTTCTTAAATTGATGCTTACCGCTCAAGAGTTACAATGCAAGAGAAATATTTTTTAGTTACAGAATCTGTAATAGCATTAGAACAGTATACTAACATAATTCTATGTTTTAACATTTTTATAATTCAATCACAATAGATACTTAAACTAACTAATGAAATACATATTTTAGGGTATTCACACTACAAAAACTCATAAATTCAATTAGCGTTAGTAATATAAAGTTTAAAATCATGGGATTTTAGACAGGGACCTATGGTAAATTATGGAGCGATCCTCATAAAGTTTGTCATTCATATAAAACTTATTTGTGTCGAATATAAACTTGATATTAACATGTATATGTGATTTATGAACGTTAAAGTGATTTTTAGAATATGGTTTTATATGGGAGCAATGGTCAATTATGGACCGATCATGAAATTTGGCAGAAAGATTGATACTTATACATAACTTTACTAATTACTTTACTATTTAAACTATTTAAGACATTTATGATCGTTAAACCCCTATTCCGGAAGGACATTTGTATGGGGGCTAGGTGAAATAATGAACCAAACATAACCAATTTCAATAGGCTTCGTCCTTGTGTCATGAAAGTCCTACGCGCTTTGTGGACAAAGTTTACATGGACAGCCAGCTAGCCGTCTAGCCAGACGGACAGACCTCGTTAGATCGACTCAGAAAGTGATTCTGAGTCGATTGGTATACTTTAATGATTTTTTCTGTGCGTTAAAAACATCAGCACAAACGCATAATACCCCAACAACCTATGGTGGTGTTTTGGTGATGTACATTCAATTAAAACAAATAAAATAAACTCATTATTCGTTATTTTATCCTTTACAGAAAATATGTCTATTTAAATATTATTGTTAACTTCTATAATGTCTTTTATTTTGGTGTTTGTTTACTAAGCAATAATAATAATAAAATAATAATAATAATAATAATAATAATAATAAAAGACACACTATTTAAAAATGAATTTATTTTATGCTAATACCCAATTTAAATCTGCACAATTATACTAGTTAAATTCAAAAAACTACTTAGGAAAACCTTGCCGTTTACGTTAGCACTTGACTGTTTCTTTATTCTTTTTTTATACCCTGCACCACCATAGGTGGCTCGGGTGTTGTGTGTTTGTACAGTTGTTTGTAACGCATAAAAAAGTTATCCAACACCCACCTTATAGTAAACCAGTCGACTCAGAATCACTTTTTAAATCGATCTAACGATGTCCGTCCGTCTGGCAGGCAGGACGGCTAGCTGGTTGTCCACGTAAACTTTGTGCACAAAGTACGGGTCGCAATTTTAAAGATAATTCAATGAAATTGGGCACCTCGGACTTTGGTGACACAGGGACGAAGATTATTGAAATTGGTTGTGATGGGACCATTATTTCACCTAGCAAATATCCCCCCGAAATAGAGTTTAAACACTCAAAAATACCTTAAAAATAAGAATAATTTTATGAAATTCGGTGCAAAAAAGTTCTGTACAAGTATCAATATTTGTACCAAATTTTATGAAGATCGGTCCACAATTGACCATAGCTCCCATATAAACCCCGCTTCCGAAAATGACTTTAATGTTCACAAATCCCATACGAATGTTAGTATCAAGTTAATATTCGACACAAATAACTTTTATGTAAGTAGAAACAACATTGCCAAATTTTATGAGAATGGGTCCATAATTTACCATAGCTCCCACATAAACCCACTTTCAGAAATCGCCCTAAACTGCATGAAATCGTCTGGATGTTAGAACAACGCATTATTACGTAAAATAAAATATTTACATTTAGTAAAATTGGCCACAGGTGTAATATAAGTCCTCTTCCCGAATTTTTATGCTCGTACAAAATGGAATTAACCGACTATATCTTCCTTTCTCGTTTTTGGAATCACAATATTCCAATCACAATATTTTACAGAATTAACATATATATGTGAATTCTTTACAGTATAATAATAATAATAACTATTATTTCACAAAATACACTAAATATTATTTTTTTAATATTGTGCAATTATACTTTTGTATTTTTAAATAATTTTTGTTTTTGAAATTCTCGTTTTCTTCAAGTTTTGTACATGGAGTTGCCACTGAAATTTACAAATCAGAGTTGTATAGGGCAAAAAACCAATTAAATAACTGTATGAAAAAATAAGTTTAAAACCAGAAAAAATAACTAGTGAAGTGAAAAAACAGTTTTTTTCGAAGATGTAAACGGGGTATAAAGCAATAAAATACTTTTTATAAATTTGACTACCCGAATAAATTAATTTTCGGTAAAATGACTATAAAGGAAGAAAGAAAATAGAAGTCTTTCCGTTAAAATATATGCAAACCCATTTTTATGTTAAAACAATGTTTTTGCATATATTTTGTTAACAAAGTTTTGTTGGCTTTAAATTCTAAATTTAAGCATATTTTGTTTAATTTTGAAATTAAATGACCAGCTATTATGCTATAATGCCAGGGTATCACACAAAAGAAGCCTCCTCCGAAGACTGCCGGCGATAAAATAGTATAAAAAGTTAGAATTCCAGAATTCAGTTCCTGAGTTTTATGGTCTCCATTAATATCAATCTTTTGATTTTCATGTGGTACTTCATTAAAACACTTAATAAATGCGAGAGTGAAACCCAAAATTGTCGAAGGCCAAACAATAAACACTAACATGGATTTTCTTATAAAATAATTATAATGACGTGAGAGTTGTTCCCCAACCTAGAGCACTATACGACCGGTAATGTGAACTTGAAAGCGAAAGAGAACATTTTTATTTTTGCCCCAGCATATATGCTCCAAATAAAACATAAAATTAAATGCTTTAAAATATATGAAAAATGTTGATAAAGTTTAAAAAATTTTCATAACTTTTTAAGTTTTTAAGCTTTTCTAAAGATTGATAATTTATTTTATTGTAAACAAAATAACATTTAAGACTTTAGTTACAAATATCTTTAGTCTTAAAGAAAAAATTTATGATTTGTGATATACTCAAAAAGATTTACATCCCACATTATATCGTGATAGTCTATAAAAACGACTTTTTCGAGTGAAATTAAAAAGTAGAGGTATTATTAGCAGAAATCAAATGAAAACAAAAACCTACGTACTTACTTATGTGGAAGAAAATTCTTGTGAAATTTAAAAATTTCGGACTTAAAATAATCAGAATTTAAAAAGAAATTAAAAACAGTTTGTATTTCAAAAGTAAAAAAAAGAAGTAAAATAGATGAAGTAAAATAGGTTTTTTGGCGACAGAAATATTAAAATTAACTTAAATTTTTAGGAATTAAATTTATTTTAGATTTTTCAATATATCGGCCTTCTACGAGGTACTATATCCTACGTTTTATAGTTAGATGTACGAAATATAGGAGAAGACAGATTTGTCAAATGGTTCGGGCGGGTGCATAATCGCTCCAGGAATGCCAGTATTGGGGAAACTTTAATTACTGACCGTATCACTGGTCAGGAGTCTAAGAAGGTTGGAATGTCTATGAAGTGTGTGAACTGTAGTGTCGAGTGTCACGTTGCAAATTTAAGCTTAGTTTTAAGTAAAAATTTAAAGTGGCTTCCTTTTTTGCATCCTTTTATGGGAATATAAATTGAAATGAATTTGAGAAATCCTTGGAAAATACTCGTAATTTGTAATAAATAATTGTAATTTAAGTACTGTTTTATGAAAATAACATATAAAAATGAATATTTAGGAATAGATAAACTGAACTATTTTCAACAATATTTAAAAAATTAACACATGTGTATAACCTACATCAATATGTCTAAAGGGGGATTTACACTATAATTAAGGTATTTTATTATTATTATTATTATTATTATTATTATTATTATTACTATTATTATTATTATTATTACTATTATTATTATTATTATTATTATTATTATTATTATTATTATTATTATTATTATTATTACTATTATTATTATTATTATTATTATTATTGTTATTGTTATTGTTATTGTTATTATTATTATTATGATTATTATTATTGTTGATATTATTATTATTTATTAATTCATTATAATTAAAATTACAATAAATCATAGAAAGTTAAGCAAGGCTTATATTGGATTAAAGATAGTTTAAATTTAGGTAATTTGAAAATGTATATGTTTTGTTAATATTATCTTCTGATAGATGTTGTAACAGTGAAATATTGTTTGATGTATTACAAATATAATAATATAATATGGTATGAAGTGACAGTCTTTGACAAGGTGTAATACCGTTAATGTTGCATTGTTGCAAAAGAAGCATGTGGGATGTCGTTCTCTTAGCATTAAGTGTTGGTGTTTGATTCTGGTGTGTATTAGTCGGAATTTAATGGCACATTTGTTTTTATGGCAGTTAGTTGAAACTGGAAGCTTGATTGGTATTTTATCTCGGTTTATTTGGTTGTAAGAGTGATTATAATTAGCCAATTTGTTATGTATCGCTTTGTTTATTTTGGATACCGATGTTCTTAGTATATAGATACTAGATTGAGAAATAAATATAAATGTTGGATGCAAATAACTCGACTTTGCCATTTCATCCGCGTTTTCGTTCCCCATTACGCCAACATGGCTTGGAACCCACATTAGTTTTACTTTTTTATTTAGCTGTGTCAAACGTTGCACAGTGGGGTCAAACGCAAATTTATTGGTAATAAATCTGAATCTCCTAAACTACTGGTCGGATCAAATTGAAATGTATGGAGGAGTTGTAGAGGAGGACCTAAGCTTTCAGAAAAATCATCTTGTAGTCACCCTGTGATAACACGAGATAAGCTACAGGGTGTCAAAGTTGACTACCTCGAGTATGTAAAAGTTAAAAAAAATCGTAACTTGTACAAATGAAGTCCGAATTTAAAGATTTTTATATTCCTGGAAAGTGCTTGGCAAGATAAAGAAAAAATAAGCTTACTTATCTAAGTTATCTCTTACAGTTAAAAAGATATTTACGCTTGAATTTTTAATTTTTGATTTTTTGGCTCGACTTTCTTTCGTTTTTCGGGCATAAGTCCGGAGATATATGAGGTAAAAATTTTCTAAAAATATTCTGTAATTTGCTACATACTTCAAAATAATATGCTGAAAGAATTTTTGGATTATCTCAATTCGTCTAGACGTGAAAAATATTCAAAGTCAGCACTCTGAAATTGGCATGAAAAATGGCTATTTTTTTACAAAAATATAGTACAATTCATTCACTTTTTTCTCAAAGTTCCGTTAATAAAAAAAATTTTCCTTATTAATTTCAAAAGATAAGGCTTCATAAATGGTTAATAAAGAAATTTTGAATTGATTTAAGTTTGCACCCTACATCCAGCATTGGCCGAAAATTGTCAATTTTAAAAAATAGTTTCATTTTTATCGATTAATAAAAAAAATGTCACGCGAGGTTTTTTAAACTTGGTACCCATATTTTTTATAGAAATAGATTTAGAATGATTTAACACTAAACTGCTTCCCGCCCGGCCAAAAACGAATGCAGGAGTGGAGATTTTATGTTAAAAGTCAGTTTTTTAACGACAATTTTTAAAAGCATATTAAAAGCATATTAGCAATAGTTTTAATACTATTTCTTATGTAATGTATAAAACACAAATCAAGCTTTCATTCCTAAAAAAAATCAATAAAATAGCTCCAATAACCTATTTTTGGTAATTTTTCAAAAATAAATTTTTTTTTAAAAAATAGCTGAAAATCCAAAAAACTTTAGTTTTTTTAATACAACTCCACTAATTTTGCAAATACTTTAAAAATGTTAAAAGAATACAAAAATAGACTTATTTACCAATTCAACCATATATAAAATGTTGATATAGGTCATTTAATAATAGTAATATAATGGCCTCAAAACTACCAAGTCACGTCAAAAGTTGCAAAATTCACTATTTTGTTCCGTATTTCCATATGTGTGTATACGTAACATTTTAGTTTTCTAATGTATTATGTAGGTATATAAAGTAGTAAATTCTTTATTTGAGTAATGTTTATTTACATACTTATTATACATATATCCCGTATATTTATTTTATTAAGAATATATTATCGAAGATATTATTAGATATTTTCTTGAAAATAATCAGAAACATCAAACGTTAGCAAATTTTTAACTTCCTTAGCTTCGGAATCCTCTTTTTCTATTTCAAGAGTGATTTTTGGTAGCCATCGTGTTCTTATAGAATATATAACTGGATCTGATGATATTAATAAATATTCCATTAAGTCCATATTTTGCGCTATTTTCGAACATTTTCGGGTATTGAAGAGTCGGAAATGTTTAACATCTTTATTTCGGGCTTCCTGTGCTTCCTCTGTTAGCTCTCCCAATGGCAAAATACTATTTTCTATTATTTCTTTACCATGAGCCAATACTTTGTGAATTGTTGGAGTCATTGATTTCCAGGGGTATGTAATGTTAAGTAGTTCTTTAGTTTCGTAAGCAAAAATTTTAAATTTGTCCGCATTAATTTGCTTTTTGCTATTAATGGCTGCCAATATAATCTTAAAACGCTTCAAAATATTTAAGTCAATGCCTGTGATTGAAGATGTGAGTTCCGGATTTTCAAAGAAACGTCTTGCTGTATTTCCATCATTTGAGCTTCCATAGCCATGTAGAGGTTTATCAATTATTAATCCGAGTTGTTCTTTGAATTCTAATTGAATTCTTTTCTTCTCCTCTTTTCGTAATTCGTGAAGTTCCAAATTGTTTTTTACTGTAGCATTTTCCTGCCCGCGAATATTTCTGTACTTCATATCATATGCAAGATGCAAGCAGAACTCCAAAAATCTTATCCTTGCGTGGAGTGGTGATATTCCAAATTTTAAAGAATTTTTATTAACAAGGACTTCAGAATTATCTATTTTATTATCTATTATAGCGTTTGCAACTTTTCCATCAATCATCGTTAATTGTTGTTGAAATGTAACTTTAATAGTTCTGTTTGATACTTTTACATACATTGGGGGCAAAGCGAGTCATTTCTTGTCGATTAGGAAGGCTTATTTAAGCGCATTCGAAGTGGTACCAGAGACGCTATAAACAGCGAGGAATAATTATTTCCAGAATTACTTGTTTGTATTCCGAAAATAAGTTTAGAGTCTTTGCATTTTTTAATTTTATCATTGCTGAAGGTAGATATAATTCTAGAGGCAGTATTTTCAAGTAATTGCAATATATTAACTTTATCAGTTTTAACAGAAGCATTAAACGGGTGCTCTATAGGCTGTAAAATATTACTTTTCGCTTCTCTCACTGATTTGCTACTGGGAAAGATATCATATCCTTTTTCGCTAACAGATTTCCTCAAAATCTCGTATTGGTTTCCTGATAATCCTAAATTTAATATTAGAGCTAAAGCATATTCAGAGGTAAAGGACGATGTTGATTTCGGTGTCACTATGCTTTGGATTATCCGATGTAATCGATTAGGAGAAGCTGTTGGTAACACATCTATAAGTTTTTCTACTTCCTTTGGTTGCGTACGTGTTACTAAAGCTTTAAATGTATCTTTTATTTCGGCATTCGTATGTGAATTTAGAATTGATTCCTGTTTGGTCCTCTTTGTTCTTAGCTGAACTTCATCGTAACTTTTTTTGGTCGACCCTTTTTCTGCTTTCCGATGAAAATTGGTATTTCTCCCTCCTACCACTCTTCATTTTTCTTCTTGAACTTTGGTATTGACCAATCTGAAGCTTGCATCCTTTTTTCGTATGATTTATAAAAATTTTCGAGCTTTAAACTGTCTTTTGCAGTAAGAGTTAAACCAAAAGATACTACTGTATCAATGAGTTTTCTTATTTTTTCTGGACGATTTATAATATCAGATAGATTATCCCAGATTACTTTGCAAATAGAAAAGTGTTTTAATGTAATCTCCATAATGGCAAATTCACTAATAAATCTGCATATTTATAAGGATACTTATATATAGAAATAGAATATTTATATCAGGTAAATGGTGACAGGCAAAAATGAATTAAAAAATTTAAATTTTTGCTCAAAACCCCCAATTTCATTCAGTTTATTTTTATGACCTGTAGTGTTAAACAGGTACGTCAAAAAATGTACCTATGCGATTGTAAAAAAATCATTTTTGTTATAATACATTAATTAAGTAGCTAGGTAAATTATTTAAAAACTTAAAAAAATGTAATAAAAAACGAAGGAAAATATACTTATTTATGTACTTAGGTAATTTTAAAAACCTTTTCAGTAGAAAAAAATTATGAACACTTTAAATAAATTCATTAATAAATATTATTATCTCGTAACAAAAATAAGCAATGCAGTTGAGTGTTACGTATACACACATATGGAAATACGGAACAAAATAGTGAACTTTTGACGTGACTTGGTAGTTTTGAGGCCATTATATTACTATTATTAAATGACCTATATCAACATTTTATATATCGTTGAATTGGTAAATAAGTCTATTTTTATATTCTTTTAACATTTTTAAAGTATTTGCAAAATTAGTGGAGTTGTATTAAAAAAATAAAATTTTTTTGGATTTTCAGCTATTTAAAAAAAAAAAATTATTTTTGAAAATTACCAAAAATAGATTACTGGAGCTATTTTATTGATTTTTTTAGGAATGAAAGCTTGATTTGTGTTTTATACATTACATAAGAAATAGTATTAAAACTATTATGCTAATATGCTTTTAATATGCTTTTAAAAATTGTCGTTAAAAAACTGACTTTTAACATAAAATCTCCACTCCTGCATTCGTTTTTGGCCGGGCGGGAAGCAGTTTAGTGTTAAATCATTCTAAATCTATTTCTATAAAAAATATTGGTACCAAGTTTAAAAAACCTCGCGTGACATTTTTTTTATTAATCGATAAAAATGAAACTATTTTTTAAAATTGACAATTTTCGGCCAATGCTCGATGTAGGGCGCAAACTTAAATCAATTCAAAATTTCTTTATTAACCATTTATGAAGCCTTATCTTTTGAAATTAATAAGGAAAAAATTTTTTTATTAACGGAACTTTGAGAAAAAAGTGAATGAATTGTACTATATTTTTGTAAAAAAATAGAAATTTTTAATGCCAATTTCAGAGTGCTGACTTTGAATATTTTTTACGTCTAGACAAATTGAGATAATCCAAAAATTCTTTCAGCATATTATTTTGAAATATGTAGCAAATTACAGAGTATTTTTAAAAAATTTTTACTTCATATATCTCCGAACTTATTCCCGAAAAACGAAAGAAAGTCGAGCCAAAAAATCAAAAATTCAAAATTCAAGCGTAAATATCTTTTTAAATGTAAGAGATAACTTAGATGAGTAAGCTTATTTTTTCTTTATCTTGCCAAACACTTTCCAGAAATGTAAAAATCTTTAAAATCGGACTTCATTTGTACAAGTTACGATTTTTTTTAACTTTTACATACACGAGGTAGTCAACTTTGACACCCTGTAGCTTATCTCGTGTTATCACAGGGTAACTACAAGATGATTTTTCTGAAAGCTTAGGTCCTCCTCTACAACTCTTCCATACATTTCAATTTGATCCGACCAGTAGTTTAGGAAATTCAGATTTATTACCAAAAAATTTGCGTTTGACCCCACTGTGCGTTGCTGTATACATATTACTGTTTCATTTTTATTTCTGTAGTTCAGAATTGCATCGAAGACATAGCGACTGTCCGTACATATAACGCTCTTATTTGCATAAATTCAAAACTTCTAAAATGGCTGCAGCTTCTGATTCGAAAACTGTAGTATTCGGTGGAATTATACCGTAAAGTAAAATTGATCCCTGTTCTTCAACTGCTGCAAAACCAATCCTTAGGGCAGATCTTGATCCGTCTGTGAATATAAACTTCCAGTTTTTTTCTTAAGTTTTAACGATATTTTATTAAAGGATTATTTTAATACTTCAGGCGTAGGATTTGCAGGAGGTGTAGGATTTATTATAAATTAAAGGATTTTTTATAAATATTTCTGATTTTAATTGCCATGGTGGGCTTATTTCTTTTGATGGAATTGTTTTGCATATGTTTAACTTTTTAAATAACTAAAAAATTTGGCAGAGCGTAGAAGGATATTTTAATTCAGTTTTTATGAAGTAATGATAATGGGGTTTTAATAATGGAGAAGCAGATTTTAGAATTTTATGCACTTGGAGCTGTTTAAGTTTATTGGAATATATACGAATTGACTCAAAACCACTTTCAAAATGAAGAATTTGAATGGTAGTTGTTCGATAGGCTCTGAAACTACATTGAGGATTGATTGCAGTACTTTTATAACAGATTTTGCTGCTTTATTATATATGATAAGATCATAATCTATTTTTTATAATAATACGATACGATTTAACCAACCTTAGCAAAATGTTAGTATGCATGTAACTATTTTTTGAAGATAAATATCTTATAATATGTAGCACATTAATTAAGTCTTTTTTAAATAATTACAATGTGTCTTAAAATTATATTTACAATCAATATATAAACTAAGTTTTTTACAAAAATCCATACTTTTAATACATATATCACTTTGCTTTAAGTCTATGTTAGTACAATTTTTTTTCTACATATATGTAAATGACTAGTTTTTTCGAATAATATATTTGCTCCAGAGGAGATAGACCATTGATCAATGGCTGATAAAATATTTTTGAGGTTGTCATTGATTTTTACCAATTGCTGATCTTTAGATATAATATATAGATCAGCTACATATAAACAATGTTCAACATTTTTGTTGCTATTAATTATGCGATTTAAATCATTAAATGCAATTATGAAAACAGTCAATGACAGACATTCTCAGCGGTGGAAAACTTGTCGAATTCTATGATTTTGTCTTGAAAGATATTCCAATTAGCCCTATTAATATTAAATTTCCTAGGATACGAGCAGGTGGAACTATTATCGGTCAACAATTTTACCATTATTGGGTGGTGGTCGCTATTGTGGAGATCGTCAATGATCTTCACAATAGCCATCTGCACATTGTTGTCAGCGGGATAAAAGCAATGGATAAATCTATATGGCTGAAAGAAACTATTATATGTACTGAGGTGGGTTGGTGTTTCGACATTAAAAACTGCTAGATTTGTATCAATTAGAAAATTCTCTAACATTTTACTCCAATAATTACAGAAAAAGGAGCCCCCCTCCATGCGTTAAAATCACCTATTATAAATAATAGGCAAGATACGTTTGATATGAGATTGTACAAATCAGATGGTGGAATATTAACTTGTGGGAGTGAATAAATAGAATAAATAATTAATTTGTTACATAAATTTATTTCAAGACCGATTAAATTTAATGGCAAGGAAGTGTTATATTATTTTTTATAAGTATAAATTATTATTTTTTATAAGTATAAATGTTTGGATGCCGAATTATTATTTTTAAAGTATCCTATGTATTGTCTGGGTACAATAAGGTTATTGTTATTAGGACAGTGTGTTTCTTGTAAGCATATTATCTCGGGAGATTTCCTGTGAGGAATAATCAAGTAACTTGTTGACTTCTGACGGATTTGTGTTTATGTTTTTCATTTCTTTGAAAGTTTTGTGAAAAGCGGAAATTTTTGGATTATTAAGTTCATTTTTTCTCGTTTGTTTTGTAATTTGTTAATATCTTATTGTTTGTTTTTGAAATTTTGTTATCACTAATTTTCGTTCCGTTTGTGAGGTTTGAGTGGAATGTTAAAAAGAGGTTAGATGTTGCAGTTGGTTGTAATATTGTTAGTAATATTTTTGAAGTGTTGTTTATATTTTCATTATCTTCATTGTTATTTTCTTTTGATTGTTATTTGTTTGATGTTTTGATTTTCTTCGATGGCAGAGTAAGAGGAGTTATTGTTATTTCTATTTTGTTCTTTGTAAATTATCATAGCTTCACGCAATGAACATTTTTGTATTGTTTTATTACTTCTTTTTGTTGGGTTGTGGGGAGGTAAATTATAATTTATGCAAGAAGGGGAATTGTTGCATCCTTTAATGGTGTGGCAATTTTTACAACGCATAGGGTTTGAAATATATTCCCTAATTTTTACCTTATACCACGAGACGTGGATAGATTCTGATAGTTTGTATAAATCAAATGTTAAAAGTTTACGAGTGTACAATATTAAAATTTATTGTTGTTCGTCCTTTCGTATTTTTATACGTCGACAACACCTTGTAGCTTAGTTCTTCTGCAATTTCTTTTTAAGGAACTTTATTAAGGTAAAAGGCGAAAATTGTGCCCTTTGTAAAATTTAAGTACTTGTGGAGTTTACATGTAAATGAGCATAGCCCAAAAAGCAATAACAATTTACCATCCAGCAGTTGAAAAGTTGAAATTATTTCCTTACTAATATCATGAAGAGCTTTGTGTACGGCAAAACAAGAATATTTAGATAATGGTTTCTTATCGTTGTTGACAGAAATAACAATATATTTAGGATTCAATGATTTTTGTTTTGGTAGAGAGAAGAAATCAATATGAGAATCTCTTCTATTCCTTTTCTTTCTTTTGCTTTGGGGACTATCAGTTGCCAGTAAGGCAAACCCGGGAGGCATGGTTGTAAATTACTACCAATTACAGTAGGAATATGTACGAAAAAGTATGTAAAGAATAAAATAATATATTTCTTTTGATTAAATTACAAGAATGTTACTAAACAATCGATGCGCGAAACAATTCCCCGAGAAAGTTGTCTGTACACGTTGAGTGATAGTCCACGACTGATGTATTAAGATATTTATATAACAATACATTTTACAATATTATCTTGTATTAATACAAATTAACATGGTATAAAAAAAATGTACCACCACGTATTCATTGAGATGGCAATAGACTTCCTCCTAGGACATTCCCATGTTAAAGCGACTAGTCACCAGTGTATTTTACTCGACTTTCTCATTATTCGATTAACCAAATAACTCGAAAATAGTGTTTATAAATAAGCGATAAAAGTTATTAATTTACACAATTTATTCAAATAAATTATGGCTTAACATTTTACTCGTTTTTTCATGTTTATCAAAAAATAAGTCAATCTTTCTCTGTCTGTTCAAAAAAAAAAAAAAAAAAAAACAATGTTACCAATTAATTTTAATAAAATATACAAATTGTTAAAAACATCAAAAATATGTCTATATTAATTGAGATCACTTAATTTAAAAAAAGGACTAAATTCCTTTACTGAAACAGTCTTTAAAAAATAGTATGCAATTAAAATTTGAATATATTTTTTTACTTTGTTTTTTTAAAGCCATTGTTTCTCTATATTTATTTAATATTTCAATAGCTGAGTATCACCTAAACTTGTTAATGTTCAAATATTATTATCCGTAAAACGAATAAATAAAAATCTTATTTACTTTAGATAAAGGAGTTCAGTGATTCGTAATATAAAGTAAGCGTTTACCGCTTATTTTATTTCCAAATCCCTTCTATATATATACAATTTTCATTCAAGCCATCATCATTATATCCACTAAACCAGGCTGAGCCTCTATTGGTACATCAACTCCATACTCCATACAACTTCCAAATCTTCCAATTGGTTTCTTACGGAAAATTTTATATAAAAAGGTAAATCTATTTTCTTTATCTCCTCCAAACCCAAATTATAAATAACGATTGATTTAAATTTTACATTATAATTTTTTAAAATGACGTTTGTATATTTTGTTTAATTTTTGTGATTGAAAAACGTCCTTATACTTAAATTACGCTTTATATTTCAGACACATATTCATTATTTTTCACTGAATAAAATTTGTTTAATACATTTTTAAATTGTGGTGTCCCTTGCCGACATACTAAAACCTTTAGACCAGGGGGTTCTCACAAGCAACACCTTCACAATCCCCTTGAGACTTTACAATAGGAGATCGACCCACCACAATTTAAATACTAAATTAAAAGTTTGAAAGATGATTATGTTTAATATCAAATAGTTTTTTATGTTCAAACATAGGCCAAAAGTTTAAATTTTATGTTTGAATTCTAATTGAGGTTCTCTTTACAATAAGCATTAAATAAATCGTAATTAATTATTTTCATATCAAAAATTAATCTTCAATTAATGTGAAATGTAAAAATAAATACCAATGAATATTTAAAAAATTAATTTTCCAATAAGTGAATAAATCCTTCTTGTTGTGGAATTTATTATTTATTTATTTAACTTTTGAGGAGCTTTTACTCAAATTAATGTTATCGAATTCTATGGATTTGAATTGTTCTAAAATAAGTAAATTTGTATTACCGACTTTTAAATGTAAAAAAAGTAAAATATTTGTACAGACCCTTGTGAGTCGTGGACCCCCATTTGAAAACCGGTGCTTCAGAATTTAAACATTCTATACAACAGTTGTTTTCAAGCAAAATTTGTTAGAAAAAGCTAAAATGTAAAGCATTTTTAAAACTACTTAAGAAAGTAAATTATTCGATAAATCAGCATAATTTACTGGAATAAATTTTTACTTGAAATTATTGATTTTAATTTAATCGAACAATTATTTAATTTTAAATTGTCGAATAATCAAGTGCATACCCTACTAGTCACATAATTAATAAAGTAACTAGTGGGTATTTCTGACATATAAAATTTTTAACATCTTGCAAAATTTTTCTTTTCCAGTTTCAAACGTTTTTACATCTTCTTAAAGCCCTCGAAAAGACCTATGAAAAAGGCTTATATAAGTTAACAACAGAAATATTATAATATCAACAACAACAACAACTGCAACAGGTAACAACCTACAAAACGCGCTAATGTTAAACTTGCTGATTCAACAACATCAAAGTTAACAACAGAAAGAGTATAATTTCAACAACAACAACAACTGCAATGGTAACAACCTACAAAACGTGCCAATGTTAAACTTGCCGATTCAACAACATCAAATTGCTCAACAATAAATATTCACAAGCGAAATTTAATCCACACATGCAACAAGTGCATGAGTGGCCTGATGGTGGGAAATGCAACATCAGTAGTTTGGTAGTTTAGTTGATTGTCTTTAGGAATTATAATTGTAAATTCTTTGCAGTCAGTTTTGTGAATTAAATAATAAAGGTTCTATTGTTAACCCTCCGTTAACAATAGAAAAAAATATTTTTTTAAAAAATCAACTTGTATTAAATTAATTGGCGCCCGAGCAGGGACCCTTAAAAAAGGTCCTTTTTCGTAAAATAAAACCCTCGGAAAAAGGGTTTTCCCGGTAATTAAATTAATAGATCGCGGAAAGAGTGCGCCTTAGTAGCCTCTTACGAAAACAAGAGGTAAACCGGAGGTCTCACGGGAGACCAGCGGCCGCGATATAGCCTAAGTGATAAAATTTTTTTTTAAACAACTAAGTAAACATAAAGGTTAACATAAAAGAAAAGAACAACTAAAGTGAACATTAGTAAAAATCCTAAACAAAAGGAACAAATTAACAAACAAATATAATAAACTAAAAATTATTGAAATAATAAACTGTGTAAAGAATTGAAAGAGCAAACTTTAAAAAGCCAACAATTACGGAATCAGGAATATAAAGGGAAGTCTGCAATCATCATCCCTCCATCATCATCCAGCTATGTTCCAGATACTAATGTAAGACTATTATTAAGTACATTATTAATTATCTTGTTTAAATTAAACCATATTAAGATTTTATTCAAAAATTAAATCCATCCTCCCTATTTTTTTTGTATTAACTATTACGATCTTGAGTTAGTTGAAATTTTTTTAAGTAAAGGAAAAGTCTCATAAATATTCGTTGTTATCAATTTTGTTTTCTGGAGTCGGTCTTAAAAATTTTATTTTTATTGTCCTTGAATCTGATCGGGATTTGTGAAATTAATTCGATTTTTTTTTTGATCCTTTTATTTCGAAATCATTTAACCGGTATGCCCGACGAAACTATCGATCAGCTGACCGAGAGACTAAGTAGGACACTGACAATGGCACAACCAGTAGCACAACCGACCGAAGCATCAGTGGGTTTTACCACACTGCAAAGGGAACAGATAGCCCTCATGATAAGGGAGGTTATTGAAACATCGTCCGATCATTTGACGGACGAGGGAGCTGATCACCCCATAGGGACAGTTACTGGCAGGTTGGATGAACTGGACAAGGTTCCCGACATAGTTAGGTCTTTGAGGGAGTTTTCTGGTAAACCGGGAGAGTTTAATTCTTGGCGAAAGTCCGTGGAGAGGGTTTTAAAGCTTTATGATTCGGTAAAAGGTACTGGAAGATACTACGCAATTCTACACACCATTCGCACAAAAATCGTGGGTGACGCAGATACCGCCTTAGAATCGTATCGGACACCACTAGATTGGCCACGAATTAGAAAGTGTCTCGCAATGCATTATTCTGATAAGAGGGACATAGGAACGCTAGAATACCAGATGATGGTATTATGCCAAGGGAACAGGAGCATAACGGAATTTTATCAGGCTGTTTACCAGCATCTTTCACTGTTACTTGACAAGGTCTCTTCCCTGGATCTGGAGGAAAATAGCCTTCACGCCATGACGAATACCTACAGGGAGAAAGCCTTGGACACATTCGTAAGGGGATTAAATGGAGATTTACCGAAATTGTTAAGTGTGCGCGAACCAACGTCCTTGCCGCAGGCACTACATATTTGTCTAAAGTTGGATAATATGACATTCCGGAGAAATTACGCTCATGGACAATCTATCAGGAATAATGTACAGAAGGATAAGATCGGTGCGACGACTTTCACAAATGGGAGAGTATTCTATCCCGAACTTGCTTATGTTGGTGGAACACCACCCATTAGACCACCTATACCACCTCGCTATAATCCCGTTCCAAACTTTAACCGTAACCCAAACCTTCATTCGAACTTCTATCCAACTTACAGTCGCAATCAAAATCTTGGTCATAACCCAAACTTCCAATCTAACGCTAACCCAAATTTCAATCGTAATATTACTTATAATCATAACCGAAACTTTCCTGGAAACTCTGGATTGAATTCGGGCATTCAAAATAATCCTAAAAGCCAACGAGTAGAACCAATGGATGTGGATAAATCAATCCAAACCCACCGGGTCGATTATATGAAAAGACCACATAACAATTTAGCAACAAAGAGACCAACAGCAGCGTCTTTTCAAGCTCCAGCGAATAAATTTCAACGGAATTTCCATATAGATACGGATAATATGCCGGAGGAAACCTATTATGGTCGCTATCCACCGGAAGAAGGTGACGTCAACCATCGTCACGAGAATGTGGAACCTGAGTACGCTCAGGATTATTTTCAACAAATTCCTGCGGAAGTAGCTACGCTCGAAAGACAGGAAGACGAAACTGATGATGTCCAGCTTGCTGTTAATTTTTTAGATTAAACTGTTCCTCATTACCTTATTTCGAAGCAAAAATGGGGAACGACAAAAAATTGAGAATATTATTAGACACCGGCAGCAATAAAAATTACATCAACCCTAAATTTATAACAAACCCCAGACAGAACGAAAGAAATTTTAAGGCAAAATCCGTTAAGGGATACATCGAAATAAAACAGCACAAATTTTTGAAGTTGTTTGATGATACTCCCATAAAGTTTTTCCTTTTACCAGAATTAGAGACATTTGACGCAATATTAGGAAACGATAGTCTGAAGGAATGTTCGGCTGTCATTTATACAGCCGAGGATTATTTCACCATTAATGGGGGTAGGAAAGTTCCAATTAAACAGCTCATTTCTCAGAATGTAAATAATATTGAAATTAGGACAAACCATCTTTCAGGGAGTCGAAAGAAGTTGTTGGAGAACATCGTCGATCGCCATAAGAATCTATTTGCGGACCCCGACGAAAGCCTTACGTACACGACTAGGGTCGTAGGCGAGATAAGAACAACAACTGAAAATCCCGTCTATTCAAGAAACTATCCCTATCCAATGGCTCTCAGGAGTGTTGTTGACTGCGAAATAGCTAAATTACTAAAGGACCAAATAATCCGACCATCGCGTTCTCCCTACAATTCAC